>CAKNYM010051957.1:448550-469640 GCA_932195095.1 Andricus curvator
AATTCGCGGAAATAACTAATGGAATTCACGGAATTCACGAAATTCATTGAATTCGCCAAATTCACGGAATTCACCAAATTCACGGAATCCACGGAATTCGCGGAATTCACAAGATTCATGGAATTCGCGGAATTCGCCAAATTCACGGAATTCATAGAATTCGCGAAAATAACTAATGGAATTCACGAAATTCATGGAATTCGCCAAATTCACGGAATTCACAAAATTCACGGAATCCACGGAATTCGCGGAATTCACAAGATTCACGGAATTCGCGGAATTCACTAAATTTATGAAATTCACGGAATTCATGAAATTCATTGCATTTACGAAATTCACTAAATTAACAAAATTCGCGGAATTCATGGAATTCGCTGAATTCATGAAATTCACTAAATTTACAGAATTCTCGGTATTCACGTTCCGCGAATTCCTTGAATTTCATGAATTCCTTGAATTCCGTGAATTCCACTGATTCCGCGAATTCCTTGAATCCCATGAATTCCATGAATTTCGTGAATTCCATGGGTTCTGTTAATTCCATGAATTCCATGAATTCTGTTAATTCAATGAATTTCCTGCATGCCATAAATTCCGTAAATTCCGTGAATTTTGTGAAATCCTGATACTCCGTGAATTTTTTTGAATTCCATGAATACCTTGAATTCCATAAATTTCGAGAATTAAATTCATTACGTGAATTCCATGAATGTCCTGAGAAATGATTTACGTTTTTTTTTCTTCAATTTTTCGGTTCAACAGGTGTCGAGATATCCAGCCGCCAATATGATACAGAAGTGTTACTGGCTACTGGAAATGTATTGTAAAATTCCAATACATGTGAGGTACCATTGCAGTATCAGCATTTGGGAACTACAACATTTTGTATTGTAGCGTTACCTTCCGTTTCGGAAATAAACTTCCAATACATTTGTTGGAAGTTTCGAACGGAAATTTTTAACAGTGCAGCCAAAAAATCCAAATCTATATCCGAATCATCTCTAGTTTCTGGTTCCTGCGAGATAATTACTTTCATTAAAAATCATTATGATTTTAAACCGATTGATTTTGCTGCTAGTGAATTTACAGTAGATTGTATCTATTTGGAAATATTTGAAGCCTAATAATATTTTTATCAATACGGATCATTTTAGACAAGACTGTCACTATTGACGAAAATCGTCCACTGTGCGCTCGATTTTCTCCAAAAAGCGAACTTTTCTACATAAAGTTCAACTTTATTATATCAAATGAATATTATATCTATTTGTGTACCTCGGTCTGGGAATGTTTATTCATATATTGTAAAATAAAGAAAAATTTTATTTTTCATGATTACTTTAATATTTCTTCCTTATTTTGCACTAATTTTTATTTTCAACTACCCTGAAGAATATTTTAATGGAAGATGTTATTTTGTCGACCAGGATATTTAATTAATTAATTTTTGAGGTTAAACAGTGCGATCTAATGGTCTAATAAATTTTCTGGTGAAACGAGAAAAAATCTGCCTCAGCCCGGATTTGAACCGGGAACGCCACTATCCATGAGTGAAGCATTAACCAATTACGCCACCGAGACTGCAGCAGATAATTTCTCGTTTCTCCTATGATTTTTAAGTTAACGCTCCACTCATGGATAGTGGCGTTCCCGGTTCAAATCGGGGCTGAGGCAGATTTTTTCTCGTTTCACCAGAAAAATTATTTTACCAGTAGATCGCAATGTTTAACATCAAAAATTAATTACCCTGAAAAATGTTTCATTTTAATCAATGTATATTATTACAATTCATAATATGTATAATATGTATTGCACCCAAAAAAGATCTAAACATTTTTTAATTATTACTTTTTGATAGGAGGCGTATTTTTGTTCAACTCGTACAAAATAACATTGAAAATAAACAAATCATTTTTTTGCCAAAACAACACAAGGTACAATGAAATATTAATTAATAAAACTGTTTTTTTTTATATGATGCCTACTTTTTTAATTATATAAAGAAGGCAATAAAAATACATTTGTTTTAATAGCAATGCATATTATTAATTGTAATAATTTAAATATAAGCAAATTTTTATTTATTTTGCAAAATCTGAATCTCCATATTTTTCTGAAAATGTGAATTCAGAAAAATAAATACATATTCATATATAATTTCGAAAATGGAATTCAGATACTCATTTGACATCATAACTAT
Organism: Andricus curvator; assembly: GCA_932195095.1. Taxonomy (NCBI): domain Eukaryota; kingdom Metazoa; phylum Arthropoda; class Insecta; order Hymenoptera; family Cynipidae; genus Andricus; species Andricus curvator. The sequence continues at coordinate 450,751 of CAKNYM010051957.1, forward strand.
TACAAAAATTACATAATAGTAATAGAGATAGGTTGAAAAAAACCTTTTATTATATTAATTATATCCAATATTCAATCACATCACCTTGTAGTGAAGAATTAATTTATTTTGCTTGATAGAGAAAAATTGAAATTAAATATTTATGTTATTCAATTGTGTGCAAAAATTAATAAGCCAATAATTAATTAATCATTTCATAACACGAAAAGCATTGAAGAATTATTTTCATTGAATCATTCAAATAATTTCTACTCAATATTTTTCTGAAAATTTGAATTATTAATAACATCTTAAACTATTCCAAAGAAAATTAAAATATATGTGCACATAATTTCGAAATCAAAATTCAGATACTCATTTCACAACATCGCGAAAATTAAAAAAAAAAATATATATATATATAATTGGATGGAGGTATTTCAAATATTAACAAACTTTTATTATACAGAATTATAGTCAATATTCAATTACGTATCCTTGAAGGAACATACCCAGGCGGAAATATTATATATAGTTTATATATAGTGTGAAGTATTATATATAATATTCATTTGTTTTATATAAAAAATGTATAAAACAAATGAATATTATATATAATACTTCACACTATATATAAACTATATATAATATTTCCGCCTGGGTATTCAGTTTATGTTACCTAAACAAAAGCAATTAAAATTTAATCATGCAATTTAAAATTGTGGAACAAAATAATTAGCTAATAATTAATTTATCTGTTCATAACATGAAAAACTTCAAAGCATAGTTTTCATTCAAACATTTGAATAGTTTATATTGTACAATAAAAAAAAAAATCAATATCATTTCTGAAAATTAAATATATTAGTAACCTTCCATACTAATTTCAGAAAAAAATAAAAACATATTCACATATAATTTTGAAAATTGAATGCAGACACTTGTTTCACAACACCAGAATCATGTTAAAAATAATGTAATTGAGATAGTGTTATTTCAAATATAAATAAACTTTTATTATTTACATTACACCCAGTATTCAGTTACATGTCCTGAAAGTATATGATCAATTTATGTTTCTGATTTCATAACAATTTAATTTAAATCTTCATGTAATTCAATATTGTGGTTAAAATTAATTATTTAATAATTAATTAAACAGTTCACAACATAAAAATCCTCGAACAATTATTTTCATCGAAACAGTCAAATTATTTCTACTTTATATTTATTTTCAAATTTCAACTTTCATTTCTGAATATTTTGATTTATTAATAAGCTTTGAAAAAATTCAAGAAAATTTAAGTTCTAATAGAATCAATAATTAATCAATAATTTAAAAACATAAAAAGTATTAAACAAATATTTTCATTCAAATATTCAATTGATTTTTAATCCGTATTTTTCAAATTTTCAATTCCATGACTTAAAATTTAAATTATGATCAACCTTTTATACAAATTTAATAAAAATCAAAACATATGTACATATAATTTTAAAAATTGAATAAAAATACTCATTTCGCATGTATTTTTTTATATTTCACCGGAATCCTTAGGCTCTGTGCAATTGTGATCTTTAGACTATGTTACAAAAACACATCTAAACGAAATTTTTTTTTTTTCAAAATTTGCAAAATGGCGGACCCTTAAATTTGAACCAAAATTACAATTTCCACAATTGATAACAAAATCTCGTCTAATTTATACAAAGATCAGATTTATTTATTAGAAAGCACGTGATGACAATCAAAACTCAAAATTTTGAAAAAATTCAAGATGGCCACCAAAAAATTTTTTTCACTCATTATTTTTTTGTTTCTCGATAACGTCTTTTCAGGTGTCAATTGAAAGACTACATTATTGCAGAAAAACATATTTCGGGATGTAAGAAAGTCAAAATTTTGAAAAATTCAATATGGCGCCTTATGAAATACGCTAAAAATCGTCTTTTGTAAGCTTTTCGTCCTAAAATCTACACATTTTGAGGAAAAATCAATTATATTGTTACAAAGCTTATGGTTGGAAGTAGGTCTCGAAATTTGCACTAATGTAAAAATGGGCACTTTATTACTATTTTCAAAAAGTTACGTAATATTTATAACTTTAAACAAAATATGAAATATATAATCAGGAATTAAGAATACGTTATACATTAGATTAGGAATAAATTTTCAAATTACATTAAGAATTGACGTTCTCAGTATAATTGCAGTTTTACGAACTTTTCAAGAAAGTGGTTTTCTTCTCATCCGAGAAGCGAGAGCGATAATCACTGACGTCTTGTAGTAAATACTGTTTCTGTTCTTCGTTTTTTGTTAACAATTTGTTGTAATCAGTCATTAATTTGACCCCCCTCTCTGCTGTGTCGTTCACAACCTTCAGATTTTTTAACTTCTGCAGACTTTGATGGTAATCTTCGAGCACTGCCCAGTCCACTGGATCTTGGCTAAGAAAGGAACTTAGAATCCCGAACCGTTCAAAGAAATTCATAGTCTTGACTGAAACCAAGTCTTCAATCCCTTTTTTTACGAAATCTGGAACATCCTTTGCTTGAATAATCAATCGTTTGCAATCTCCAAAGGAAGAATCAGATTTCAGACTTCCGACCATTTTCAGCTTGGTTGCAGCAGGTACTCTTGAATCGAAGAAAGACAACCCTACCGTTTCTGATGTCAAGTACCAGAGATGACCACAAAATTTTTTCACAGCTACGCGGGATATATCGCAATCTATTTTCTCATATTCAGAGAGATTTCTTAGAAACTCAAGATCACGATACGGCGCTTGTAAAGCGTTAGACGCGCAGAACCAAGCCTCAAGGTACAAATGTATGATGAAAATACAAACATCTTGGCAGGCTGTCTTCTCAATTGCTGTTAGTTGGAATTCGTGGCGAAAAAGGAACAGCTTGATACAATAAATCGCTTTGGCCATCCATCTTGCCTGATGCATAGCTCCAGGGCGACGAAAATTGATGCCGCGCGGTGGAGTACCTTCCAGAAAGATGATTGTCAACTCAAGTAGCTCTCTATAATCTTCTCTGCAATAATGTTCCACCCGAGATTTCAGTGCAAAGTTCATAACCTTTTCCTTGACATCCTTGAGTGTCGTACGAACGTAATCATTTTGTATTCCAGGTCTAAAGAGTTATCCCATGAATCCTGGAACCGCTTGAACAGTGGTACCGTTGGTGCTGATGACGTTCCAAACTTCACTTCGAAGACGCTTCTTAGGACTATCTCATAAATATGATGCCTGCAAATGAAATAAGAAAGATGTATTCGATGTAGTCGAATCACAGCAGAGAGCCTGAACTTTCCCGTCTAAATTCCATTCCTTTAAAGTTTCATATGCGACATCAGCTTGTTCTTTACCTGTTACTGTAGGCAATTTTGGAACACCAAGAAGTTTTTCACCATCTTTATAGGTTACTATAATTGGTGATCTGTCAACTTTTTTATTCTCTGTTAACCCTGGAAGTAGCTTTCCATCCCAGTGAACAGTACATACCTGAAAGTCAGTATTTAAAGAACTGACTTTTAACTCTCAAAGCACATTCTTGACGGATGCGTTCACGACATCGGGGTATTGAGGATCTATTTATTACCAGATCATGGCAATTATGTCCTAACGCTTCAGCAGTTGAGATCAAAATATGCACTGCATCCCTATCGCTCACTTTGCATTTGTCGAATGCTGCTACAAGTTTCTCAGTAAAAATAGCTTCTCTTCCTCTCCTCTTCATTCGAGAAGGGCCTGGTACATATTCGTCAGTAATTGGTGCATTTGTTGAATTTTCACTACTACTTCTGCCACTGTTGCCGCTGATACTGGATTCGGACATCAGCTCCACTAGAAATCTATAAGAAATCCGTCCCTTTGGTCTTGGTAGATTAATAAGAACCAAGACGAAAATTAGGTATTTTCCGTAAATTATATTGAAAGCAATATTTCTGTTGTCTAAATTGTGAAGTAATAGATTTTTTCTGCACGCGTACTCTCATTACCACACCGGTTTTCTAGAATGACAGATTCGCACTCAGAGTTATTTCAAAGAAATTGTCAAAAAGGCTAATTTTCACAAAAAATTTACCCATTAATTCGAATTCAGCGTCCAAAAATCTACGGAAAATACCTACTCATAGTTACGGTACTTTAATAATTTTATAAATAAAAATTAATATTTGTTGAAACTTACATATCTTATTTTTTTCGACAATGGCGCGTTCCGCCCGTGAGTCTTCTACTTCTTTTCGTTTTTGATATCGATTTTCTCTCTCTTCCAGTTCATGGTCAATACCAGTCATATATCCAGGTCGCCCTTTTTGTCTCTGGAGAAGCAAATACTGTTTGTCTTCTTCTATTTTTATAATTTCCAACGCATTGGCATGTGCAATATCAAAGAGGTCGTTTAGAGTGTCACTGAATGCATCCCTCCTTTTCTTTTCCACCTCGCTCTCGCAATTAAATGATTGTAATGGAGATATTTTAGTGGAAAAATAAATTTTTATCATAAAAATAGCAGCCAATATTAAATCACATAACCTTAATGTAAATAATCAATTTATGTGACCTAATTGAAAATAATTCAAATTCAATCTTTGTGTAATTCAATTTTTTGAAAAAAATGCATCAGTCAATAGTTAATAATAGTTCAATCGTCAGTTCATAACATAAAATTCAATCAACAATATTATGGTATTTGCATTGAAACATGAAAATAATTTTTATCTTATATTATTCTAAAAATTCAAATTATTTATAATCTTTCAAACTAATTCCATACGAACTTAAAACATATTTATATATAATGTTTGAGGATTGAATTTAGATAATTATCTCACAACATCGTAAACTTTTTGAAAATCATGAAATTGGAAAAGAGGTATTTTAAATATAAATATTTTTTCGTATGAATTTAAAATATATTTTTTCATTCGAAATGGCATTTTAATACACTTAATTAAGTAATGACCTTTAAAGCTAATTCCAGGAAAAGTTGAAATGTATGTACATATTAATGAATCATATCACAACATAAAAAGTAATAAACAGTTATTTGAAGAAAAAAATATTCGAATAATTTTTACTTTATAATTTTCTGAAAATTTGAATTATTGATCACCTTTTGAACTGATTTCATAGAGAAGTAAGATATATGTACATGTAATATTGAAAGCAGACTTCAGATACTTATTTCACAACATCACAAAAATTTAAAAAAATTATGCAATTAGAATAAAGGTATTTTGAACATGAATAACCTTTTATGATCAAAATTATAGATAATATTCAATTACATAGCCTTCAAGTAAATAACCAATTTATGAACATACTTAATTTAAGCAAATTAAAATTCAATCTTTATGTAAGTTAATATTTTGAAACAAATTAATCAGCTCTCAATTAATTTTTAATTAATTTTTAATTAAATTTTTATTTTTTATTTTTATTTTCATTTCTGAAAATCTGATTTATTAGTAACCTTTCATAGTAATTTGAGAAAAAATTAATACATATTTCCACATAATTTTGGAAATTAAATTCAGATAAACATTTCACAACATCACAAACATTGATAGAAATTATGTTTATTTTACAAATTATAGCCAATAATCAATTACATAATAACCTTAAAGTCACTGATCAATTTATGTACCTAATTGAAACAAATTAAAATTCAAGCTTTATATTGCTTGAATTTTAAGAAACTTTATATAATATGCATTTTTTATAATATTATTAATAATAATGATTATTATAACATATATAATATAACTATTATTAATTTTTTAATTTCTCACCAAGCACTTGCGGACTTATGAACAAAGAGTTAAATTTTCAATTCAGACAGAGGAATTTCACAACAAAACAAACGACATTAAGAACACAATTAATAACTTTTTAACAATAATTTCTGAATTGCTAATCAAATAGTTACATTTTACACCTACAGAACCATCTCCTACCAAAAAGTCGAATTTTTAAAAAATTTTTAAATGTAAAACAAGAAACAAAAAATGATGGATTTCCTTAAAAATGTATTGAAAAATTCCAATTAAATTATTTACAATGATGTTAATATAAAAGGGGATAATTCTATATGTATAGATGTAATATTATGTTATATATTATTATCTATTATCTATTATATAAAATCAAGTGGCCTAAAACCTATGATGCCTATACGAATCCATAGTTTTTTATCAACCGGCAATAAATCATGCACACATATTCGTTGTGCTCTCAGACAGGTCGTAAAAGTATCAGGACAAAACTCAAATCAAGTGTAAACGTTATTTGCAAATTAGATCTTGTTTTTGAACGACAGTTCCTTGACATAATAATTTTTAACCTAAAATGTGGCTGAAACTAACTAAAAGTGACTAACGTATATTAACAATATGTCTAATTTTCTTTTGAATTCAAAGAACTTCCAGGAGAATTTTGAAGAATTCAAAATAAATTCTAAAAATGAAACAATGCGCTAAGTTAAATTCAAACACGGTGAGTCTTAATAATTTTCAACTTAAAAGTTTTGACGCTCAACTCTTCTTTATGGAATTTTTAAATAATTGCAGTTCAACTCTTTATTCGGCTTATTTGAGATAATTCTTTCTTAAGTTTTAAGTGACAGTAAAAACTGAGTGAAAACATATTTGCCAAAGAATTGGATATATTAAAAACCGTTTCCTTTATGTAGGTTTTTGTATAGCAGAAAATCGTTTATTGTCATTGAAGTTATTAAAGCGTTTATGCACTCGTCTTCTACGAAAAATATATCTTTATTTACCAAGAAAAATATACGGTGGGTACATCTCATGATTAAAAATCATTTCTCATAATTTTTATTGAATCATCAGAAAGATGCTTTCTGCAAAGAAACATTGAATTCAGCTAAAGACATTAGACATAAATATGCTGAACAAAAAGAAAAATAATCTCTCATTTCTTCTTGCAGAATGCAGTTCACAGTCCGACGAAAAACCTAATAGCGAACGTAATTCTGGCCCTTCTTCTTCTTCTGCTGCTAGACAAGAACATTTGCCTGATCGGATTTCTCCAATGGAGGCTCCTTTTCGTGGCAGGTCCAGGTTTCCTGCAAGCAGGAGTCTTAACGGCGAACTTAATCGTGGTTATTCTTCTGCCAGACAACATTCACCTGACCGGGCATCTGCTCAGGAGCCTCCACTTCGTGTCAGATCCATTTCTCCTCTGCGCAGGCTTCCTTCAGATCGAGTACTTGGATGTACAATAGAAGAACTTGGATATGTTCGGCTTATTCCTTGCACAAATCGGAACCAGCAATTTGAATTTCGAAGATACGTTATTCCTGCCGGTATGCCAATTAAATTTCGACCAGAACGAAATAGATATGAGCCCGTGCCAACCCGAGAATATATTGTTTTATCAACATCCAATGATGACATTTTTGCAATATTGGATCATAGTGGGACTCTTCGTGGAATTTACAGGAAAGATGGAAATAGTTCGCGAATAAAAATAAATATGATAAGCGGCGCAGTTGATAATTTGACTCCAGATGAAAAAAGGGATTGTCCAGTAGGCCAAAGTCAAGCAATCTTCTCAAGCAGTTTTATTAAAGCTTCTGCAAATTACGATTCACTACAGTTTGAACGGAATCCCAAAGTCGAACGTAATCCTAGTTCTTCTTCTTCCGCCAGACAACATTCACCTGACCCGGCATCTCCTCCTCCATTGGATCGAGTACTTGGATGTACAATAGAAGAACTTGGATATGTTCGGCTTATTCCTCGCAAAAATCGAAACCTGCAATTTGAATTTCGAAGATACGTTATTCCTGCCGGTATGCCAATTCAATTTCTAGTAGAAGAACACAGATATGTGCCCGTGCCCACCCGAGAATATATCGTATTATCAACATCCAATGGTGAACTTCTTGCAATATTGGATTATAGTGGCATTCTTCGTGGCATTTATAGGACAGATAAAAATAAGTCGCGAATAAAAATAAATATGATAAGCGGTGCAGTTGATAATTTAACTTCAGATGAAAAAAGGGATTGTCCAGTAGGCAGAGGTCAAGCAATCTTCTCAAGGAGTTTTATTAAAGCTTCTGCAAATGACGATTCACTAAAGTGTGAACGGAATCCCAATGTCGAACGTAATCCTAGTCCTTCTTCTTCTGTCAGACAGTCTAGTTCTTCTCCGGGCAGGCATTTTCCTGGTGAAGTACTGGGATATGCACTTGCAAAACTTGGATATATTCGGCTTATTCCCCAGACAAATCAGAACCGGCAATTCGAATTTCGAAGATATGTTATTCCTGCCGGTTTACCAATTAAATTGCGAGCAGGAGGGAATAAATATGTGCCCGTGCCAACCCGAGAACATATTGTTTTATCAACATCCAATGGTGACGTTTTTGCAATACTGGAGTATAGTGGGATTCTTCTTGGAATGTATAAGGCAGATAAATATAGTTCGAGAATAAAAATAAACATGATAGGCGGTACGGTGGATGATATGACCATAAGTGAAATGAGGGAATGTCCTGTAGGCAGGCAGTACCCAATCTCTCCACGTCGGTTTAAAGAAGTTGCTTCCAATGAAGATACTCTACAGCATATGTATCATTAATTCAATAGAAAACATATAAACTAAAATATAATATTCTTCGTAATCCGTAGTCGGATCAAAATTAAATAAAAGGGCTTAAATGTAAATGTATTATAGTTATGAAGGCTTCTTCTGTTTTATCTTTTGCTAATCCCCACAAGGCCATTCAAATTTTTTTTCTTCGAATAGTCCAAATTCAGAGCATTACATGATTTTGAGTTTTCAGGCGCGAGTGTTTTTAAAACACCATATTTCCCTAACTGCCAACATAACTTCAATTATTTTCTAGCTACAACGTATACTTTATAGGGATATTAATTTTTTAGTGCAGTCGCATAGCCTCATTATCGATGCGCAACGACAGACGCAGTGGGGCGAAATCTAATAACATAGTTAACGATAACTTGTAGGACGCAATTTTTAATTGATTTTAAATTCTGTTTTAAACTAAAAATGTCGTGACTAAATTCACAACTAATATGTGGAAGCGATTTTTGAATTGTCGTTGTTTACAATTTTACATCAATGCAAATGATGAACAAATGTTGGTTCTTTTTTTTCGTCTATCATTTGGTAAACAACTTTCCGACTTTTGTTACCATTTTGATGCAATGCGCAGGAGTGTGTGCAAGCGAAAAACGATTCATAAGTATTCGATTTCAAGGTAATATTCTGACAAAAAAATACTTTCTTTTATCGAAAATATGTAGTGGGACATGAAAAGGTGTCATTCGATATTATTCACTAATTTTATAAGCAGATTACTGAAGAATTCTGAAAATATAATTCACGAAAGATTACAGAATATCCTAACTATTTTAAGGTATTTCAAGCGTTTTCCAAAGATTTTACATGATTTCTCGCGATATCAGACATTTGAGATATTTCTTATTGTTCAGGGTGAGCAAAGAGAGCGATGGAATTTAACTTTGTGGATTGTACACATATATGAATATGACGAATGATGAGAAATTCATGTATGTTTGTACGACGAGTTTGTTTAGCTAGTATGCCCGAGACCGGGCACCGAGTTACATCTCTGTTGCGTGTAACTTGCTACAACGAAACTTATAATCAACAATAGTTGTCAAGTTAATGAGACGCTTTGCAAAAACTGTTTAGCCTGAAAATTTACAAAACCTTGCATCAATAAATACTGTTTTTTGTTGTTGTTTGAAGTTGAGTGACTTCAGTGAACTGTTATCTCATCACAATTCCCTTAGTTAAGAAAATTATTTAAAAGAAAACGATTTAGACTATTCAATATTCTAGGAAACGATTGAGACTGTTCAACATTTGGCTTTCTTCACTTTTTCTCGTTAAACTGAAAACATTAAACTGCAAACATTATTGTTTATTCTTCACCGTCAATTTGACGAGAAAAAACTTGGATTTGGTGGTGTAATCTTGTGACTACAAACGTGTGTACACGCACACTTAAGAAAAATTGGATGATTCGTAATTGGAATGGACATGCCTTTTCTCTATCTTCTCAAGCAGTTCTTTCTCTACGCAACATCGATCGGCCAGAAGTTAATATTATCTACTCTTGAAGGAAGGCAGCCTTCTCTTCATATATGCTATAACGATCATTCATGCGTTATCCTTTTCTACTGATCTCTCTTTCTGACCGAAATCCTTGTCAACCTCTTGACAATATTTACTACGAGGGGAACCAGCTTACATCAATGTCACCACGAGGCACAACCAGCACTCATCTTAAAATCAGTCGATTAATGGAAGTAAAGATAAGTCTAAGCTTCAATGTTTAAACCTTTCTTTTTATTCTTTTCTCAAAATTGTAAGATTTAAGCTTATCAATTTACATTGTAATTATATTCAAAATCAATCGGATAGTAATTACGTAAAATCAAAAGATAGTTAAATTTGTCAACCAACTATCTCATGCTATCACATTGTATAGACATCATTGATAAAAATGGAAAACTTACTCTCTGAGCTATCTAAGACTTCTCAGTATATTCTAAGAACTGGAACTAACTGCAAAAAATTGGGGGAATCCAATATTACGAGGGCTATCATCAAATCTAGATTAGAACTTCGTGACGAACGTTGGCATAAATGCGAAAATTTACATCTGCAAGTTTAATCATTGTCGAGTTCCGCGGAACGCGAAAGAATGGATTATTTCACCAAAAGTAAATTTCTTATGATCGAAAATATGTATTTAAATGCTCATGATTTCTTAGTTATTCAATTGGATTTAGTTACTCCGGAACACGCTGCGTCTGAAAGTTTCAATCAATCACAAATTATAAGAAATGATTCGGTATCAGTTAAACTTCCGCAAATTAAGTTACCAGAATTTTCTGCAGATTACAAAGATTGGGAAAACTTTAGAGACATGTTTGATTCACTTATTATTCAGAATGATTCTTTGTCTAATGTCACTTGACTGCACTATTTAAAAACATCTTTAAAGGGTTGACGCTGAGAGTTCATTGAAACATGTTGTCATTTCGGACGCTAATTTTGTAGCACCTTGGGAGTCGCTAAAGAATAGATACGGTCAAAGGCCTGTCCACTCTCGAATTGAGACTCGAGCGATCTAAATACTCCTAGAGTTACTCTATCGCGACTCCAAAATGAGAGAGAGTTTGCCAGATTTAAAAGAGTTAGCCGAGGTGTAAGAGTTGCTAAGAGTGCATAGGAGTCGAGCCGAGTTCTACTCGAGTTGACGGGAGTGGGAGCGTTTTTCTGATTCTCGAGTCATAATCGACACATTGGATTGTGAATGACGGCCTTAGTTGACCTGTCAGTGCAAAATTTTCGTGCAATTATTTTCCGGCATTTCCCAAACAACTTGATAATACTCCAAAGCGCCAGCGACCACGAGTCGTTAGAGTCGCTAGAGTTCCATGGAGTATCCGATCACTCGAGTCTCAACTCGAGAGTGAACAGCCCTTTGGATACAGTAATAAAAGAGCACTAATTACTGCTCATTTACAAGAATTCATTAATTTGCCTAATGTATAGAATAACTCTTCAGAAGATTTAAAAAAGTTGCGCGATACTACCAATGAATCTCTGGCAACTCTCAAAAACTTAAAGCGCGAAACTAACTCATGGAGTGACTTATTAGTCTTTTTAATAACGAAGAAGCTCGATATTGCATCCTTTAAGGAATGGGAGATGCAGATTGGTGCTGCCACTGACTACCCAACTAATAAGGATTTGGATATATTTTTAGAAAAGCGTTTTCGCGTTTTGGAAGCAATTAAAGGTTCTAAGGTTGGTGTAAGTTCACAAGAAAAGGGCAAGTCAGTAGTCAAAAGCGACAATACAGCATCCATTTTTAAATGTTTATTTTGTCGGGAGAATCATACGCTTGTTGTAATTGTTTGTCGCAATGTCATAGGCCTAATCAATGTACTAGTAAATTCATTTGTGCAAAATGTCATCGAAAGCACAATACGCTTCTACACTATGAGAATAGGAACACAGTGACTGACTTGGCTGCTCCTACAAAGGAGAATGTCTCAGTAGGTCCTAACTTAAACGTTTCTCAAATTCCGGCTACTTCACAAAATAGTCAAAATGCAGTAGTGAACAATGATCAGCCTGCAATAATAAGGGAAGCGCATCATGTCCTTCAGAATAATAAATCCATTTGTCATTTAAATAATTACGACAGGATTCCAGGTTCCACCTCACTTGCCACAGCAGTCATAAAACTAGAATCAGACAATGGTAGATGCGAGAGTTTTCGCGTATTGATGGATCAGGGATCCGAATGTAGTTTTCTATTTGTAAGAGTTTTAAAGATATTACGTCCCACTTATCAAAAAATTAACGCCCAAGTACATGGCGTTGGTGGAGAATTCATCGGTACCGCTAAAAGGCTAGCTGAAGTATGGTTAAGTACTGAGGAGTCAAAGCAAACTAATTTATTCACAGCCCAAAATAGTCTTTTTGGATGGATATTATCAGGACCTATTCAACAGTCTGAAATAGGTCGTTCAATCTCAGCTTTTCATTGTACGGCTCTAGAATTACACGATGATTTATCTCGTTTCTGGGAGATGGAAGAACCTCCCTCCTCATCCTCTTCGACTGAGGACGAAATTCGTTGCGAGGACCATTTCGTTGCTAATTGTATTCGATTGCCCTCCGGCCAGTATATGCTAAGATTACCCTTTCGAAATGGCCTGCCCATCGAAATCGTTAATTCATTAGGTCGAGCTAAAATTATTCTAGAAAAGAATCTAGCCCGTTTAAAATACAAGCCCTAACTTCAAATAGAATATTCCGCGTTCATGCGTGAATACGAACAATTAAACCATATGGAAGTAGTTGATGATTTCTCTGAATCGGATTCTTTTCAGACTGTATACCTGCCTCACCATGCTATCATTCGAGATAGCAGTTCCACTACTCATTTAAGTGTAGTCTTGAACGCCTCAAGCCTCACGTCTAATGGTTCCTCTCTAAATTCGCATCTGTATATAGGTCCGAAATTGCTAACAGATTCAATTTCAGTTATCTTACGCTGGCGCATGCCGCAATTTGTCTTTGTAGCCGAAGTTGAGAAAATGTTTTGGCAGATTAAAGTGGATCCACGCGACTGTGATTACCAGCGCATCTTATGGAATTCACCAGAAGGTAAACTCGAAGCCTGGCGATTGACTACTGTCACGTATGGAACAGCATATGCCCCGTACCTGGCCAATAGGGTTGTCGAACGATTGGTTAGTGATGAGGGATCTGTTTTTCCTAAAGCAAAGGCTATTTTAGAAAATAATTTGTATGTTGATGACAATTCTCTTTGGCGCAGACAGTGTTGAAGAAGCTAGTGAGTTGCGACTACAGGTTTCACACCTAATGGAACTAGGAGGTTTCCAGCTTAGAAAGTGGGCTTCGAATAACGAATCGCTGATTGTCCACAAGGAGATCACGAGAGAGCTTTCAATTTCTTTACCGGAGAGAATATACAGCTGAAAGTTTTGGGATTGCATTTGGATCCTACCTCTGATAATTTTTAAATTGGAGTAGAGAATACAGTCATTGAACAACAGCTGGCCAGCATCAATGGGTAGGAGATGGAACCAAATACTTGAGCGGCAAGGATTTTGTAAATTCTTGTCGTTCAAGAATAAGCGCATTACCAACACGATCGCGCACATCAAGGGGTAGACACAACGATAGAAGATGCCGAGGAGGCTGTGATGGAGCAGAAACCTTGAACCACGTGATTCAAAGATGCCGTAGGACTTATGTGAACAGAATGGATAGGCATGAAGCAGTCAGTGAATACGTCACGGAAAAGCTACGAGATCAGGGTTACGAAGTCATTGTTGAAGCAAGAATAACAACAAATGAAGGACTCAGAAAGCCTGATATCATAGCCACCAAAAATGACGTGGTAGTAGTTATCGATGCGCAAATTGTTTGTGAGCAATCCGACCTTCGAAAATCTCACAACAACAAGAAGCGATATTACGAAAATAACCCAGACGTAAGCACTTATATAAAAGAACATATATCTAATCCTAACGCCAGAATATTTTTCAGTTCGACTAAATTTTGCTATTTTTATTTTTTCATGATATGAATGATAAATTTCAATCCTTTATTGAAGAAATTTATTCAATTAGAGTTACGGTTCATAATTCATCTGCATATGATATATGCATAATATGTTTATCTTTTAAATTGAATTTGTTGATAAGAGGATGACATTCATTTGATGGGGTTTCTAGCGTTATTGGTTTTTATAGAATCAAGAGGTGTAAAATTAGGGTGTCTCTATTACGAGTGGCTGCTAAATAAATAGTACAGTTGGTTATTCTCTCGTTTTTCAAATGTGGCTATTGACATTTTACTTAAATGCCGTTTAAGGAAATGGTATATGGAGATGAAATTCATTTTTATCTTCATCTATACGCATGAAAAAGAGTGGGGTTTTAGGGGTGGTACTTATGTTATAATTTCCAATGCTTTGTTTTTTTTTTCTATCAGACTCAAAAGTCAGTTTTCTTTACTCTTTCATCTAGTGATGATCGGAATGGACAGTAGCGAAGAAACTTTTGATCGCGGGTTCAGCCAGTTGCTAGATGATATAGCGGCTGATGAAAATTGCTTCAATTATGTGCTAGTGGAAGATCATCGAGATTCTGAGAGTGTTATAGCTTTTCTTGCAGGGGAAATTGCTAAAGAGGCAGAGTCAGTAATTAACATTCATGAAGCAGATGATATCGATCCATGGATTTCCATAGGAGATTTTCAACGGAGGAAATTTTTTATATTTGATCAGTTGCGTTATTTACCAGGTTATTCTGATAAGTATCGGCCTGCTATTATCCTGGGACGCGAAATTGTATATCATAGACTAAACGGAGTTTATTATATTGCCAGCAGATTTTGTGCCTTCATTGATGAAGCACTAAGGGTGGTAAGTACTAAAAGAAAGAAAAATGTATATGTTATCTGTTGGTTTTAATATAGTTTTTAATATATGTATTTTATATTACAAGGATTTTTTCCAGTTACCTCAATTTAAAAGTTGAATAGTTTTTATTTCCATTTCTAACAGAATAATATATTTTCATTTATTCGAGCGGTGTTTTTTAAATAATATTGTCAATTTGTAAAGAAGCTTTTATTTTATTCATTCATTTAGTTTTTATTTCAATACTCCATGTTTAAGTTTCATCTGTTTGCATAAATGGCGTGATAGCGCAGTTTGGTCATTGTGTGTCGAGATTCCTATCAGGGTTTTCGGAAAAGAAATTTGGATTCCCTCTGATAAAATCCAGATTGCGTGCTCTCAAGGGGGTATTTCTATTTGAACGGACCAAAAAATTGATTTATTTTTTTATTTTTTGATAGTATATAGTATGTGGAATTTGTACTCAAAGGGATTCGGACTTTTTAACAAAGCTGCAGCAGGGTCAACTGCACAGAGCGAAGAGTACTCAGCCGCACGCCGTGGAGGGCCGCCTCGGCTGTTAGGCAGGCAGGTCATAAATGTGTAGATAGATAAACGTTTATTTTCCTGCCTCCGCGGGTAATACCTAATACTTATCTACTATTTACAATATTTACATTTACTTATATTCACTTCCTCCTCTATTTACAAGCTTCCCTTCTCCATTCCTCTTCCTCCTTCCTTCTCTTCTTCTCCATCTTACACAAGACTCCCATCACCCATGCTACTGCCCTTTTGTCCAGAACCTATTAAAACCCTCCATGCACCCATATCTCATCTTCGCTATAAGCTCCTGACTTCCTTTCTCTTCTTTCTCACACAAATATTGCGCTTTCACCTTTGGCATAATCCACACACAGTTCCCATTAAACCTTGTCTCTCTTATTCTCTCTTCCCCTGCTGCCTTCTCTCTCTTCATAACGTTTTTTCTTAACCAACTTATATACCTTCCTTCCTTCCTCATGCATCCTTCTCACTTCATCCATCTGCAGTCCATGCGTTCTAAGATACATTTCTCTTTCAACCTACATCTTCCCACCCCCTCTCCTGTTCTCCTTCTCCCACCAACATTCCCTAACCAGCTTACTTCCCCCCTCTTCCAAAAATTTTTCCTCATATTTACACGCCCGACTCCCCGCTAGAATCCCTACACTCGTTCTCCCCGTCTATTTACCTCTTCGCTTTTCTTCCACACCCATACTTTTACTCCATACAATAGCACACTCATCACTAGTGAGTCAAACACTTTCATTCTCCTTCCAAAATCATCTGCGAATAACTTCTTTCCCAACCCCGACACCTGCCTCATCACCACATTTGCCCTCCTTACTCTCTCTTTTATGTGACCATCCACTCCGCCATTCCTCCGAAACAAGAAGCCTAGGTACACAAACTCTTTCACCTTCTGCACCGCCTTTCCCTTCCACTTCCACTACACTTCCTTACCCCTTCCACCTCCTTTTCTGAACACCATAACCATGGACTTTTCGCATTCAGTTCTAACCTGTTCTTATCCAGGTATCTTCTCAACCTCTTCATCATTTCCTTCAGGGCCTGCTCGCTTTTTGTCAACAACACTATGTCATCTGCATACGCTAGTTACCAAATTCTAGCCACTTCTATCCTGACTCCTCCTACCACTCCGGCCTCCAGCTTACTTTCCATATCCGCAATTAAAATCGCAAAAAGCGTTGGGCTAAGCGGACACCCTTGTCTTAACCCCCTATCCATCCAGAATCCCTCCGAAATCACCTGCCATCCTCTTAGGGGCCGTTCATGTATTACGTAAGCCGTTTTTCTGTTGTTTAAATAAAGACGAGAAAAAAATTGAGGTGATGTTGAGAAGGGCACAATGATATAAACAAAAGAAAAACGGCTTACGTAATATATGAACGGCCCCTTACCTTATCTTTGGTCTCTTCATATATCTCCCTTACCTTCTCGATCAGGCCTCTCTCCACTCCCTTATCCTTCATCACCTCCCACAACCTCCCCCTATCCACCGACGGAAACGCGCCTTTTAGATCCACAAAAAACGCGTACACTCTCGACCCGTTCTTCGCTAATTCTCTATCCACCACGTGCTGCAGAACGTAGATATTGTCGATAGTACTCCTACCTGCCCTAAAGCCCGCCTGCGTCTCCGGCAATATTCCTTTCCCCTCGACATCCTTCCGCAGCCTCTCCGCCACCACCATCGCGTATACTTTATACGCCGTATTCATTAGCGTAATCCCTCTATAATTTTTCTGCCTATCCCTATTTCCTTTCTTATACAGAGGCACTATTAATCCTTCTCTCCACCCTCGTGGAAATCCCTCCCACCTTTTTATTTTCTCCACTACCTCCTTCAGCCTCTCCCTAACCTCTTGTGTACTAAACAGCCATGCTTCGTTCTCTACCCTATCCAGCCTTGCCCTCCCCCGTTCTTTTACTTTAAAAAACTCCCTCCACTCCTCCCTTCCTATCTTCTCGCTTATCCCTACTCTACGCTTCCTAAACCTATTCTTACACATCGATCTAAACCCCTTCCTCATTTCTACGTACTCCTCCCTTTTCGCAGTACCCTCTTTCCACTTGTTATACTTCCTCTTCACCTTCCTTTTCATATTTTTACATTCCCTATCCCACCACGGATTCACCATTCCTTTCTTCTTCTTTTTGAACACCTTCTTTTGCACGCACCCTTTCACTTTCTCTTTTAAATCCTTCCATATCTCTTTCACCGTCTCCCCTTCGAAGCGTACCTTCCCTAACTGCTCCTTATACTTCTCTATCGCCTCCCTCGTCCAGCTAACCCTCTACCCCGTCGACACCTGTTCACCACGTTACCTTCCGCCGCTCTCGCCCCTTATCCACAACCCTAATAGCTGATGATCTGATTCTACCCTCCCCTTTACTGCGAATCTCTCCATCTCCTCCCACCCTTGCATATACATGACTAAATAGTCTATCACCAATACCCCCACCTTACCTACATATGTGTATTCTCCCTCTCCGTCCCCAGTTGCCATACCATTTGCCACCGCCCAGCCTCTATCCTCCATCCAGTCCCTTAGAATCTCCCCCTCCCTATTTATTAACTTATCCTTCGAATTACTTCCGGAGCTCTCCCCTTCCCTGTAAAGGCCCCCTTCCCTCCCCATCCTCGCGTTAAAGTCCCCACCCAGTACCACCATACCCTCCTCTCCTCTCTTTTGGTTGAAAATTAAACTTTTTCGTTTGCAATACATGATATATATGATATCAACATTAGTGGTATTTAAAAGAATTTATTTCTGTATTATTCCCCTATTTTTGTGAAAAACCACCCCGTTCCTTCTTAAATAAGAGCGATTTGGGCTCTAAAGTGTGCCATTCCATTATTTTTAATTATTCTCGAATAATTATTGTAATTAAAAAAAAAACGAAAAAACGCAGATTAAACATAAAGTCCGTGTTTAGCCAATGGCTACGTTACTTTCGAGGGGGAGTACAAATTGATTTCGAATCGGGTATCAGGTTCGCAACCCGGCCGAAAACCACAAAAGTTCAGGATGGGTTGAAAACTCAAACCAGCCCGAAAGTATAAGTTGAAAATTATAAAAATTTCATCAGGACATCAGGAAAATCCAAAAACTTTTATCTTCTACCCACTATATACATTGTAAGTTGACAAAAACGGAACGAGTGCATACTGTATCGCCTAAAATCTATTCATTCACAGTTTTGATATTTGGTTCATTCTAAAAAAAATCGATAAACGATATCAAATGAATTCGTCATATAATTGTATGTGCAATAATGAAGCCGTGGAAGAGATAAAATTGGACAAATTAAGATCTGTTTTCTAGAACCTTTGTTTAAATTATGAGCGTATG
>CAKNYM010051958.1:0-47789 GCA_932195095.1 Andricus curvator
CAAAGCGCGCCATGAGAATGTGCCCGCGAAGCGGGCAGATTTTTTTTCTTTTGACTTTAAAATCTCTCCATCATTCAGCTATTTATAAAAAATGTAATCAATTCGTACAAAATGCAACTATGAGGTTGAAATTTAATTTCTTTTCTTGAAAAATTAACTGTGTTGTTAAACATTTGTCTTTCTTGGATAAAACACCTGTCCTTTTGGAATGAAAATTCAAAGGTCTTCTGAAAAATCCGTCATTTTGGCATCAAAATTGAACTGCATTGCTAATTTAAAAGGATGCAGTTTCAACAAAATAGTTAAATTTTCAACTATAAAAGAGCAATTTTTGTTTTAAAATATCAATTATCAAAAAAAAGGAATTCTTTCCTGTTACCAACCATAGTTTATGGATTATAATTAAATGTTGCACCGATCAGACCTCTAAGAATCTTATTTGTTCTAAGATACAAATTATGAGTCTGGTTTCAGAAATTCATGCAAAAAATGGACACATTTTTTGAAAAAAGGAAAGTATTGTTTTCATATAGGGTCGGGCTGGTGAAATGGACGTTCATGTGACTAATTCTGAAATTATGACTTTTCCGAAATCGTATTCTGTCTTTCCTCACGAGCTTCAAAAAATTAAATCCACTATTTCTTGTTGCAGATTTGAGTTTCGAGTCTTTACCTAAAAGGGTACCTATTGACCTAAATCTTCCTCCGCCCGGCTCTCCCCCTCCTAAGAGGTTCAGAGCTAGGTCTCCTCCTGCCGAGAATCCTCTTGCCGAAATTCCTCCTGACAGGATCACGGTTCAACCTTCCAGTCTGCCTTCTAATGACGGACGAGGATATGAACTTGCATTAATGGAATCGGTTCGACTTACTTGCTATATGAATGAGCAACGAATATTCCAATTTGGAAGATTTAATTTTCCTCCCAATACCATAGCTAAGTTGAGAGAACCATTTAATAATAATAAACTGGTGCCTGTGCCACTCAATGAACAAATTGTTCTATTTTCCAATAGTGAGGCCTTTGCAATTTTAGACACTGATAAGACTCTTTCTGGAGTGTATATGTATCATAAAAGCAATAGACATAGGGCGAAAATAAACATGGGAACCAAAGAGGTTTTACCTTTGACTCTAAAAGAAACCAAAGAAATTGTAGTGGGTACCGAACGCGCTGTTCTAATGAAATATCGAATATACCTAGTACCACAAATCGTGTCCACTCGTATATCTCTGTAAGCTAATGTTCATATTTCGTGGAACATGATAAAGATCTATTAATATTACTAATTCAATTTTGTTTAACTAATATAAGATACAAGTAACTTGTAATTAGAAATAATAATAAAAAGTGAATACAGTGTACACATTTTCTTAGGGAATTTTTTCCTAATTTTTATTGACGCTAATTTCCACAAATTTTTGGGAATTTTCCCCAATGTTTAGTAAAGAAAATTCCCCAAACATTCTTGTGGAATATCAACCAAAAAGTGGTGAAGTTTTCCGAAGATTTTATGGGGAAAATTCAATATGCTATCGTGTAATAATGCCTAAAATTTCGTAAATTTGCCTGAACATTATGTAGGAAAAATTCCCCAAAATTTGTGGAATATTGCTAAAACTTTCTGCGTATTTGATTATTTAGGGAATTCTCCCTCAACTTCGAAATATTAACGGAAAAGTGGTTAATTTATCATGGAGGGAAATTTTCCTGAAGTTTTGTGAAATCATCATCAAAAAGTTCCAACTTTGGCATGCAGGGGTATTACGCTTGCGCTTGCTATACGTAAGAGGAACACGGCGCGGCGTATTATTGCCATGGTAACGGGTTGTCGCGTCGTGTTCTTCTTAAGCGTCCGGGCGCAAGCGCAGTAGTCAATGCGTCCATATATCAACGTTGGGATCACTGACCGTAGTTCAATGGAAGAGCATCGTCCTGAAGAAACTGCCTTGTTGATGAAGGTAGCCTCTGCGCAATGTAATTATGTTTTGCTTCGCGTCGACTGCTCGCTCAAACGCTCGACGCGTCATTTCTGTTGCGAGAGAGGCGGCCCGTCGCGCCCTGGTGGATTTTTTCCCGAACTACCAGCTCAGAGTGGTAAGATTCAAATGAAGGCGGTAGCGAAATCTGAACTGTTTCGTGGTGCAAAGTATACTATAGACAGAGAGACTATTCAGTATAGTGCTAGGGTTAGTATTGCGGAATTTTTCGTAACGAAAATTGATAAATCTCTTCTTTAAAAAAATGTGTAGAATCATTCAAAATATTGTGCTAGTTTATCAAATAGTTACGGAAAAATATTTTCCTGAATATACAAGATTACTTCAAAAAAATTTAGAAATTTTACCTAGTCTACGTGGAAAATCAAACATTGTTTTTAGGACGATTCCCTACACTTAGTAGGAATGGTTCAATTCCACAAATTGTGGGGAATATTTCTCAAATTTTTGCATTAGCTACCATAAAATTCGGGAAATTTGCCCCAAAATTGTAGATATTATCTAATTTCCTAAATTGTGGGAAAAATTCCCAAATTTTATACAGTGTATATTATGCATCTCAAGGTTCCAATCTATATTATGAAACTTTGGAAAATTTTCAAGGTTCCAGAAGTTTCAAACATTAGACCTAGAAAATTTAAAATATTGAGAAAATGCTATTAAGCATTAAATTTAAGTATATCATTCTGTATTAATATATATTAATATCAATATGATATTAATCCGGATTTAAAATGCGTGTGTGGCCACAAAATTGCTATTTATTTATCGCTGGCGTCACAGTCTTTTCCCTTTCACCTTCTTCTAATCTTTTTCTCCTTTTCCACTTAAAACTGATTTGATGGAATCCAATGAGAAAATTCTACAATTTCTCGTTGAAGATAACCTTTTTTGTTGAAAATTCAATTTTTTGGTTGGAAAAATTTGTTTTCCTTCACTTCAGCATACAACCCTTTAGTAAAAATTGTTTCAATATCTTGAAAAAAAATCATTTTTGTTTGTAAATTCATCTCTTTTGGTAGAAAATTGATCGCTTTTACTCAAAATGCAACTGCTTGGTTGGAAGCTAACCTGTTTTGGCTTAGGTTTGACTAATTTTTTCAAAAATTCATCTACCTCGATGCATTCCAGTGTCTCTTATTCAGAATGAAATTATTTTTTGTTCGAAATATCAACTGTCACGTTTTTTTGTTGAGTATCACTATTTTTGGTTCAAAAGTTCCACTACTTGGTTAAAAGATCAACCTTCTGCCATTTTTTTCTTCGTGGAGGATTTATTATGTTAGTTGACAATTCATCAGTTTTGTTGAACTTGTTAAAAATTAATTTTTCTGCAGAAAATTTCATTATTACAGTTATAGATTCATCATACAAGTTAAAAGTTTATCTCTTTTGTTTAAAATGTCACTACATTGTTAAAAATTCTTTCAATTAATTTTATTAACAGAAAATTCAAATATTCGTATTAAAGACTCATTATATAAGTTAAAAATTAATTCATGCGGTCAAGAATGTAACTTGTTGATTGTCCTGGTGATAATTTTCACATCAGATAAGCACCTACATATTTTATCAGCAGAAGAGCGGCGTAAAATGTATTTAAAATGTTTTTGACGATTTTAATAGTTTGTTCAACCTTGAAAGATATCGTAATGCTTTTTGAGCTTAGTCTCCACACATTGAATATTTTCATAATTCTGTAGGTTTTGTGGCTAATGACAGCTGATAGTGACTGGTATATATAGCAGTGAATATGTTTAATCTTCCTCACTCATCGTTTAGGAAATCTTCCTACAAAGATGAAGGCCCGTATCAGCACGCTGATCCTTACAATCGCGGTTTTTCTGCTTTTTTGTGGTAAGTGTACTTCACATAATATGAATCCCAATCTAAATATGAAATATTACATATTCCGTCAATTAAAACTCTTTGAATATAACCTAACATGCAAAATAAGCAATCATAGAACCCTTTTAGAATAGCATATGTTAGAAAAAAAAAGCCATTTAAAAATTATGCCACACTAACAGGGGGAAGCGGCAGGGGGAGGGGGTAGCAGAGTTTTGTGCCGATTGGTGACGTAGGGTGGAGGGGTTAACGCACATTATGATATCGCATATAGGAAATAAAAATGGGAATAACAATTCTTTTAAAATACTTGAAAGAATGAAAATTCGTGATTATATTTCACAAGTGAAGCACCTAAATACAGACTTTGCACTCTGCGAACTGAATTAATAGAGCCCAAGGAGAAAATCCAACTATTTTTCGTTGAAAGGTCCCGTGTGGAAATTGCCCCAGTTGACATTACTAGAGGAAGGTTTTCTCTTCTTTGACTCAAACTTGCCGTAATTCGAACAATTTTTCGAAAGGGCTTAGCGGAATAAGCATGTGAAATCGGCCCCGTCCGTATGAAGCTGAAATTAACGTCATGAGTTCGTTTCCAAAAATGACTTTTCTCAAAAACGACTCAAAAGATTTTTATGAACAGAATATATGTTTTAAAGACCGATCTGGAGAATTAAAAGAAATTGATAAATTTCTCGATAAAAAATAAGCATCCGAAATTTTTTTACCTATGTTGTTTTAGAGATACGAATTTAACTTTTTCAAGAAAACATCCTTACCTTGTGTACTACATCTCAGATTCTTTATGATTTTTTTCGTGCAGTGGAACATGGTTCAAAAAAATAAAAATCATGAGCGCGACATTGCCCCATGCAGTCATTTCGAGCCACTTGATCAATACAACCTTTTACACTGATCTTCGGTTTTTTTGTCGCCCTCGGGTCTGGTATGGTAGTCACAAGATCAAATGTTCTAAAAAGGATTTTCAAGGCACCTTAGCACAAAGTTGCATAATGTTTCAAAAATTATGAAAACATCGATGCAAATTTATCGACACAGCGCATAATACATAATTATTAATTCGCCATAATTACGTATGCGTAATTAGAAAAAGACGAATTGCGTTCTATTTGGGACATAGAAATGCCCGGGGGGTCGCGACTTAAACAAC
Organism: Andricus curvator; assembly: GCA_932195095.1. Classification (NCBI taxonomy): domain Eukaryota; kingdom Metazoa; phylum Arthropoda; class Insecta; order Hymenoptera; family Cynipidae; genus Andricus; species Andricus curvator. The sequence continues at coordinate 5,018 of CAKNYM010051958.1, forward strand.
TCTAGTTAAGACTCTTCATCGTTTGGTGAGCATAGATATAGTAGATCAGGGACGCCCGGGGTAAGAATGGCGGTAGCAGTCGAGCTTGAAGCCGTCACAAACTCTGATGTCCCAAAATCCAAAGAATCGTGTATTTCTTTTCTAAATTAATTCTGAATTTTATTTATAGCTAACTAAATCTCATGATATAACGTTTAATTTGTTTACGCTGTGTAATGAAGGAAAACAAAAACGATTACAGCAACCATCATTTGTTTGTGGCGTGTGCATGAAAACAGAAGGCGATTGCAGCAATCGTCATTTGTTTGTGGCGTATGCATAAAAACAGAACACGATCGAAGCAATCGTCATTTGTTTGTGGCGTGTGCATGAAAACAGAAGACGATAGCAGCAATCGTCATTTGCTTGTGGCGTATGCCTCACTTCAAAGAAGCATCCCGATGATTATGTACTGATGTGAGAGGCGAGGGGACTCACTTTGAAAAATCACCCCGATAATAAGGAGTTTAAAAAGGTACTGCAACATCCTCGTGGTAAACTCTGGACACTATACGTGCATAGGCAAAATGCAAAAGTCCTTTAAAAAAATGGGTCTCATTCATCCACCGTGAACCTCGGCAGCGGGCGGCGCCGCACCGTTACGTACATTGCTTTTTTGAACTATGTTCCACCACACAAAAAAAAATCATAAAAAATCTGAGTTGTAGTACCCAATGCAAGGATGTTTTCTTGAAAAAAGTCATGCTTATTTTTTGTTCGAGAAATTTATCAATTTTTTTTTTAATTCTCCAGAGTGGTCTTTAAAACATATATTCAGTTCATTAAAATCGGTCGAACAGTTTTCAAGAAAAATCACTTTTTTTATTTTTCTTTCCCTTTCCATATCTCCCACAAAAATGGGATTTTGAAGTTGAAACTTGTTGGAGTTTCATACCACATGAAAACGAACTTATGACATTAATTTTAGCTTCATACGCGCGGGGGCCGATTTCACATGCTTATTCCCCTAAGCCCTCTTTGATGAAATCTTCAAGAAATATGCTTGCTGATTTTTTACCACTAGTAGAGTCAAAACAATATATTAACACTTTGGTCTAAACAAGGGGCCGTTCAAAACATACTTCACATTGCCGGAGGGAGAGGCGCAGATTCTGTGAAGATGTATGACGTTGGCGGGCTTTCCTCACGCATTAAAAAAATATATATATATATATATATATTCATAAATATATAATCCCTCATTTCTTGTTGCAGAGGTGAGTTTCGAGTCTCTGCCTAATAGGGAACACATTGACCTAAATCGTTCTCCTCCCCAATCTCCCCCTCCTGAGAGGTCCAGATCCAGGTCTCCTTCTGCTAGGAGTTCCAGAACCACTTCTTCTACAGAGAATCCTTTTGACGGGTATTTTCCAGCCAGGATCTTTGTTCCACCTACCAGGCTGCCTTCTAGAGAGGGACGTGGATATGAACTTGCAGAAATGGAATTTATTCGGCTTGTTTCCTATGTAAATCAGCACCGAAATTCGAATATCCGGATATTCCAATTTGGAAGATACACTTTTCCTCCAAATACATCAGCTAAATTAATACCACCACATAGCAATAAATTTGTGCCTGTGCCACTCAATGAACAAATTGTTATATTTACACCCGGTGGTGACGTGTTTGCAATATTGGAAACTATTCAGGCTTTTGGTGGATTGTATGTGTATTTTGAACGCAGAAAATGCCGGGCGAAAATAAACATGCGAACGGAAATCGTAACGCCATTGACCTCAGAAGAAGAAATTGATATTCCAGTAGGCCACGTACGCCCTATACCGCTAGATTATGATATATATTTATATGATATACATACCGGAAAGAAATTCGTATAAATCGCAGTCTTCCAAACCAATAAGTTAACTTATTTTTAATTTTAAAACTGAATTATCATATTGTTTGTAATCCAAAGTTGAATGGAAATTATATGAATAACTTGTAACCAGAAATAATAATAAAAAGTCAATGTATTATTGATCCTAAGGATTTCAGTCTTTAGTCGATCTCCCAGTCAGAATTAAAGTATCGATTTTTTTAAAACTCTGGCTAATTTTTTTATAATTGCAGGGTTGTTAGGTTTCATGAAACTTTGGAAATTTTTCATGGTTTCATAAGCTACACTTCTTCCCGTTTTCCCCTCTTTCAAACTTTTTCTCGATTTTCAGTCGAACGCAAACTGATCTCATATAGCCCAGTAAGAAAATTCAACTTTTTTTGGTTAAAAATTACCTTTTCTTGTTGGAACTTCAACTATATTGTAGAATTTTTTCTGCTTGAACATATAACCATTTGGTGAACATATTTGTAATTTCTTGAACAACAAATCTTTTTCTTTGGAAATTCATCTCTTTTTGTAGAGACTTTATATATTTCGACTAAAAATACAACAGTTTGTTTGAGAATTGATCAGTTTTGATTAAAGATTGACTAATTCTGAGAAAATTTGTCACATTTTTCTTTCAGCATCTATCGTTTTTGTTAGAAAATTCCACATTTGTTGGTTATAAATTACTTTTTTTCCTGAAAATTGTATTATTCCTGTTAAAGATACATCGCACAAGCTGAAACTTTATCTGTTTGGTTGAAAATGTTACTATTTTGTTGAAAATTCTTTTTTCTGAACATTAATTCTTTTAACAGAGAATTTTACTATTCGTATTGAAAATTCATTATACATATGAGTTGAAAATTAATCTCTTTGGATCATAACAAAATACATTTTTTGTAATTATAAATATATATATATATATATATATATATATATATATATATCTATGTATATGTATATAATAGAATATGTGATATATAATATATAATATATACTATTTGGTTGAAAGTTGAACAAATCGCTTAAAAATATATTTTGTTGTTGTTGAAGATTAAACTAGGTTGTTAAAACATATTTTTGTTGTTGTTCAAGATTTATAATTTGAGCTTAAAATTTATTTATTTCATTGATAATTCAACGATTGTGTTGAAACTTATTTCCTTAATATCAATTTTTCTTCACTTAAAAGTTCACTATTCTATTTTGGGTAAATTTTTTTTTTTCATTTATAAATTTAACAATAACTTTCAAAAAAATGATCGAAAGTGCTCTTTAAAAAGTCCGAATTTCATTTTCCAGTAAAAGTATACGAGATATGTAAAAATGTTAAAGAGCAAAATTGTTCACCTTGAAAAAGTGAAAAAATGTTCTTATAACTATTTTTTTCATAAGACGCATATTTTTCGTTTCAATAATAAAAACTATTATGAAAAATAAGAAATTCTATTTTGCGGTCAAACTATGCAAGATTCGAAAAAAATGATGAGATAAAAATTTGTCATCCAAAATATCTACAGAGCTGTTAATAATTTTTTGACAGGACGCGTAGTTTTCGGTTCAATAGTTTTCGTTTGAATAGTTTGTTAATTAACATTTTATTGCACCTTTTGTCATTTTTCCAAAAAATCAATTTGTTTATTTTTAATTTTTACGATTTAAACAAAAAATATGCATCCTCCGAAAAAAAAATTAATACAAAATTCGCAGTTCTTTTTGTGTAAACATCTTTTGTCTATTAAATTTTGTTCTCACCTTCTGTTCTTTTTCACAATTTTTGCAGAAATTTTAAATATTATTGTGCACGATTCAAACAAAAACTACGCATTCTATCAAAAAGTGATTTATACAAAATTTGTAGATATTTTTCGTGGTCACAATTTTTGTCTATTCATATTTTTTTGCAGCGCGTGTCATCTTGCATGGTTAGACCGCAAAATGGAATTTTTGTTTTTTAATTATTCCTTTGCGTGATTAAAATTGGAATTTTCGATTTTTCAACAAAATTCAAAAATTTGTTACGAAAATCTCAAAGAGTTTTCAGAAAATTACTTTAAACCTTTTATAACTTTTTTCCATGTCGTGCTTAGTTGGCTTAAAATTCTCTTTTTCATTTGATTCTTTGAATTTTGAAAATGCCATAACTTTGATAATTTTATTTTCATTGGAAAAAGTCGTATAAATAAATTTTTCAACTTTGGTTAAAATTTAAACTTTTTTGGTGAAACTTCTTTGTTTTGTTTTTCTGTTGAAAGTCCATTTCTTCACCTGCAAATTTAAATATTTAATTTTTCAGTTGAAAATTGGTCGTTTTCAAATTTAAGTTCAATTATTTGTTTGAAAATTAACTCTTTTGTAGAGAATGTTGATATTTCCAGCTTGAAAATTCGACAGCTTCATAAAAAATTTGTCCTTTGGCGAGGCAACAATGAATTTTTTCGACACTTTTAGAATTTGTTGGTCAACTTGTATTGTTCACAAAATTTTTTTGATTAGTTTCGTAGAACCACGTACTTTGGCGTTATGAGGGCGGATGTAAAACCATCACCAGTTTTACCTTTGTTTTTGAAAAACTTCACTCCTTTTCCCTTTATTTCCTTTCTACACTTAATTCAAAGTATGCTACTATATTTTTGATTTGGTATTCATCTTGTTTGATTAAAATGTATACTGTTTGGTAGATAATAATTTAAGGGGTTCTCTCGTGTAGAGTGTCTGAAACATCAATTTTTTTGCTTTAACGCTAGTGTTGGGTCATTGAAGTTTTTATTATCAATGTTATTTTTTTGGGATTAAAACCAAAACTAAGCGACCTATCAAAAAGTAATTGACAAATTTATAGCTGTGTTTTAGGTGCAAAATTTGTGTTCCTTCATTCTTTTTCGCAGCTTTTCATGTTGTTTGGCTTGAAATTTTCATTTTCGATTGGTTTTTTGAATATTGTAGATGCTATAACTCTGATAATTTTCCTTTCATCGAAAAAAACCAAGAGAATGAATTGTTTGGCTTTCTAAGTAGTATAAACAACCGTACACAAAATTTTGGAATCTTAAAGAAAATGGTCTCAAAAATTTTAAAAATGTTCTAACTTTTTGAATTTTCATCCTGAAAACGTCGACATTCGATGGAATCTGCAAAAGTCATTTTTCACATAAAACCAACACCTTCTCATTGAGATACGAAAAAAAAGTCTTACAAATGGTCTCATCCTTATTTGTAAATAAAATTGAAGTATATATGCTAATAACTCCACAACTTCATTTGCATGTGCTTTGCATTGAAAATTAAATTTTTGTTTTGGATGAAATTAAATCGTTTAGAATTAGGTCAAAAGAATTGCTGGATCGGCAATACACATTGTAACCAGTAATATTCTATCTTATAATTTAAATTTTTCTATTGAATATGAATGTTAAAAACCACATCAAAATGAACAAATATTCCTATTGTAATAAAATATCATATACATTTCCTGATATAAAATTTAAGAAACGAAATATATCTATGCAACCATTCAGCGTTACCTTTTTGAAGCTGAGCAATTCCATGTCAAATCAATTGAAGAATTTTAGCTATTGTTAGTCATTTTTATAAAAATTCTAGCATCCGTTTTCTTAGGTGTTGAAAGAAAAACCCCAAAATAATTTTTTTTTAAACAAAAAAGCTTAGGAGATATTCAGAATTAAAAATTTTGGTCCTTTTTTTCTTAAACTTTCATAACTTTGGTGATTTTAGTGATATTAAGGTATATTTTTTTATGAATTATTCGTAATAGGATGCAGGTTTGGAAAAATATTTTCTGAAGAGAAAAATTTCAAAAACTTCTTGGATTTTTCAAAAACTAATTTTGAAACTGAATTTCTGAAAAAAACACTTTTCATTCTCTTAATTTGTTATATATATATATATATACATATACATATATATATATGTATATATATATAGATAGATAGATTAAAATGTCCTTTTGGCCACGAAGGAATAGTCTATTCACTATTCCCTCGTGGTTTTGGCGTACGTTTGCAAATATTTCTCGAAAACTAAGGGAGATCCCATAATGGTTATTTACAGGATTGGTAGAGGACATTGGAAGCCATCTACATAAAAGAATGAAGAAAATGAAAAGTGTTTATTTTTTTAGAAATTAAGATTCAAAATTAGTTTTTGAAAAATCAAAGAAGCTTTTAAAATTTTTTTTCCAAAAATATATTTTTAAAGCTGCGTCCTATTACGAATAATTTACAAAAAGTAGACCTTAATATCGCTAAAATCACCAATGCTATGAAAAGTTAAGAAAAACAGGACCAACATTTTCAATTTTAAATATCTTCTTAGTTTTTTTATTTTTTTTTTAAATTGTTTTGTGATTTTTTCTTTCAATACCTGAGGGAACAAATTCTGAAATTTTCATCAAAATTACTAACAATAGCTGAAATTTTTCGGATGATTTGACATGGAATTGCTCAGAAGATTTCTCTATGCATGATATTCATATATTTAAAATATTAAGGTTCGGAAAATATTAAATGAAAACTTTAGATTACGAAAATGCTCTATTAGAAACATAATTCTTTTTTTAATTTAGGTTTGATTGACCCACCTTCTGATAAATTGCATATAAGTTTAGCGCATGTTAAATCTTATGGTATAAATTTAACTGAAGGTTATCAAAAGATGGATCAACCTGGCATTAAACAGTAAAAATAAAGCTCTCAAATTTAACAAGGCTTTGTACGACAAAATCCTACAGCCCAGAAGATGAAAGATACATCAAAATAAACAAAATTTTAGGAACTAGGCTTTAACTGTAACTGAAATTTATTGATTTTGTTTAATAATGCAGAATTTCAATTTTGATAAAGAATTTGAAGGATTCCATATAATACTTCTCCTTTATTTTCGTAAAAATTAAATATTTTATGAATTATAAATAAAACAAATTTTCATTACATAGTACATATTTTTTGGCGCATTTCTTTCTAACTAAAACCAACGTGTAGGATTTTAGGGAATTTTTTTAGGAAAAAAAGCTACCGAATATACAAATTTAAAAAAATACACGCTTCGTCTTTATTTCGTACGTCGTTTTCGAAAATAAAATCTTATCTCAATATCGCTTTTTGCTATTTTTCGACGGTTTCTTCTCCCGAAGAACCAAAAAAAGTGAATTTTTTCATTTTCGTGTACAGGTTATGAACTATAACCTGACTTACAGTTCGGCACAATACACGAGTGTCCATTGAATTTGCACTTTGACATTGACATTATGGTCAATATCAAATATAGGAATCTCACTAAATCACTTAAACGCACCATATTTACTCATTATAATAAATTATTTATTACATCTTTCTAGAAAATCACCGTTCAGCAAAATGGGCACAATGCTTTTGTGGAGCGTGACGCGTGCAACGCGCTCTGGTGAGAAAATTTTGCACATAGAAACTATAATCACTGAGGGAAGCACGTTGCGCCGTTGCAGACACGGGGAGTAGGATAGGGCTGGGCGTGAGTGTCGGAATGAGACAATTGAGAAATATTCACGATACTTGGGAAAATGTAGTCGAAATACACACATTAAGGCCATGTTATACATTAGTCACGTGACCCAGCCAGTCCTTAGATCGATATTTTTTGTCCCATATTTAAAAATAAAAGTTAAAATAGAGCGGACAGAATTTGGGAAAACATTAATAAATATAAAAGGACAATGTGTGGTAAAGCATAGAGTTGGGGAAGAAAAAAAAGTTATTATTGGAATAACAAATATCGACCGGCAATCAAGCGATCTGCATTATCAACAGTGCTGACACCATGGATATATCAAATATTAATTGGTTTATTGGCACCAAACCAGCAAATATTACCAAGAGTACTTATTGCAACCGATGTTTGCATCATTTTCCTCAAGAAATGTGCACAGAAAAAAACAGAAGATAAACTTTACATCGATTTCCGACGAAAGATTCTTTGCAACAAAAATTAACTTGAGAGGATAAACTTTACACAAATATCGGTTAAACTTTCTTTTGTTTTTCCATGACAAACACATGTATTTTGAAAGACGCGAAGTTGGCTGAACGAAACTTTATCGCTCTAAAAAATTTCCTGCAACAAATTTTATTCTTAGTTTTTTTTTGTGTGAGCCAGAACCTCAAAAATGTTTCATTGGGAACATTGAAAATTGTTTACAGAGTTCCACAGCACGGTCGGTATTTTTGTGAATTTCCTTATTCGTTACATTTTTTGCTTTAACATTTCGAGCCAAATGTTGTATACAAACGCAGATTACAGTTTACTGATGCTTTCCCCAAAGTTTCAACTTGATATCTCATTTTGTGTGGACATGAGTTGTTGCACAAAAAATGCCGATATTGCTCCGGTTTTCATTTCTTCACAAAATTTTTTTTCTAAATTTCGTTCCAAATGTTGTATACAAACGTACATTATTGTTTCATGAGGCTTTCCCCAAAATTTCAACTCGATATTTTATTCGGTGTGGACGTGAGTTGTTTCAAAAAAAATTATCGATAACTTAGATCACGTGACTCATGTATAACATGGCCTTAAACGTACGAAATCCAGTGCGCAGCATGACAGCGTACCCGCGTATTTCCTATGGGAAATACGTGTGAAACTTCATGGGGCTTGCGGAACATCTGAATATCATTATAAAAAAATGCAATTATTTTTTTGTAGAGTCTAACAGATTTTCGGGTGACATGAATACATTTTTTTTCAATTGGAACCAAATATAATAGAACTGATAGCGATTATTACGCAATAAGAATTTTTCTTGCTAAGTCAATTGTACTGATAATAATTTTCACATCAGATAAGAACCTACATATTTCATCAGCAGGAGAACAGCTTAAAAAGTATTTTAAATGTTATTGACGATTTTAACAGTTTGTTCAACCTTGAAGATATCGTAATGCTTTTTTCGCATTGTCTCCACACATTGAAAATTGTCATAATTGTGTAGGTTTTGTGGTTGATGATGCCTGATAGTGATTAGTTTATATAGCAGTGAATATGTTTATTCTTTCTCACTCATCGTTGAGGAAATCTTTCTACAAAGATGAAGACCCGTATTAGCACGCTGATCCTTACAACCGCAGTTTTTCTGCTTTTTTGTGGTAAGTGTACTTCACATAATATAAATCCTAATATAAATATGAAATATAACATATTCCAACAATTAAAACTTCTTGAATGTAAAGCTAACATGCAAAATAAGCAATTATGGAACCCTTCTGGAATAACATATGTTAGAAGCAAAGAAGGCCATTTAAAAATTAATCCACACTGACAGGAAGGAGGGGGGCAGAGTTTTGAGGCGATTTGTGAGGTAGGGGGAAAAAGTTAACGCAGATTATGATATGGCATATCAGAAATAAAAATGGGAATAACAACTTTTTTGAAATACTTGAAGAAATGAAAATGAGTGATTATATTTCACAAGTGAAGCATCTAAATTTGAACTCAATTAATAGAACCCAAGAAGGAAATCCAACTATTTTTTGTTGAAAGGTCCCGTGTAGAAATTGCCCCAGTTAACCTTACTAGAAAAAGGTTTCCTCTTCTTTGATGGGGGGGGGGGGGCAAAGAATATGACATCAAACAGATATTTGAAAAACTCACTCTACATACTTCCGTTCTTAAGAAATTTCCCCTCGATTTAGTTTTTCCGCTCAAATGCACATTGAATTAATAGAACCCAAAAAGAAAATCTAACTTATCTTCATTGAAATTTAATTCTTTTCCATGAGAAGGTCTACTATTATATTATATTCTTGGAACAAAATTAATCTCTTCTGACTGAAAGTTGTATTATTACGGTGAAAATTCGTTTTTTTTTTTGTTTATTAAAAATTAATTTCTTTAACTGAAAACTTAAAAATTCCATTTGTCTGAAAATGTATGTATTCTGTTGAAAATTTTTGTTCTTTGGTAGAAACTCAATCTTGAATGAAAACTCAACTAACTGTTCAAAAGTTAAACTTGTTTGTTGAATAGAAATTTGATTAGTTGAAAATCCATCTCTTTGGTTTGAAATTTAATCTAGTTTGGTGAGATTTTGTTGGCTTTTCTCTGTTAAAGGTCGAATTCTTCAACAAAAAATTTGAATATTCAATTTGTGTTTGAAAATTGATCGTTTTGCAGTTTAAATTTAACTATTTGTTTGAAAATTAACTCATTTCTAGAAAGTTTATATTGTTGGCTTAACAATTTCACAGCTTCATAAAAAATTTCTCTTTTGGTTCAAATATTCATATGTCTATTGTGTTTGAAAAATAAACTTTTTCCTAGAGAACTCGTCTTTTTGGTTTGAAAATTCAACAATTTTGTTGAATTTTTTTTCTTTTGACTGTAAAAACGGGTTCTTTATTTAGCAACTTTCTTTCTTCAAATTTAATTATTTTTTACAAAATGCATCCATGAGATTGAAATCTAATTCGTTTTCTTGAAAACTGTATGTATTTACGACAAAAGAATCAATATCAAGGTTCTTCAAAATTCAAAGAAGTAGCTGAACTTTCTACCAACAAAAGATGACATTTTAACAAAATAGTTTCATTTTCAGCAAAATAATTAAGGGGTCTACCGCTTTGAGAAGCAAAACGGCGGGTATGATAAACCTCAGAAAAAAGGTCTGAAACAAAAAAACAAATAGATTTAAAGTGATCAGTCACGTAGCTACCAGGTGAGTCAAAAAAGGAAAACAATAAAGCACTGTTTGAAAAATTTTAGACGAAAAGCCGAGAGTGTCATTATTGTCCCTAAAACCGGTCAATTTGTTGGATAGGTTTTGAGGTATCGTGTCCGCCAATTTGAAAAAGTGGTTTTAAGACAAACGCTGACTTCGTGCATGGCTCTATACCATAAAAGAAGCTAATGAGTGACACAAAAACACCAGGGGGCTATTCTGCAATCCCAACTCGCGTGAGGGTGAAAAAAATCGATTTTTTTAACCGTGTACACCAGACGACACTCTTAAACTCTTATCCAAATACTATAATTTTTAACTAAACGAAATGAATTTCAAATTAGAAATACAGTGGCAGACTTTAAATTGACTGTAAAAAGTAGATAAAGGGAAAAAGGGTGAAGCTTCCTAAAAACAGAGAAAAAAAGATGAATTCTCTGGAAAGGAACAAAAGTCTTACTTAATAAAATCTTACTTATTCTACGATACAAATTCTTATTCTCTTTATTAAACGTATTCTAAAATTTGGTCAAAGATACCGAAATAGCATTCTGGCTTCCTTCACGGATTCAAACAAAAAAAATATAACTCCCTATTTCTTGTTGCAGAAGTGAGTTTCGAGTCTTTACCTAATAGGGTACTCATTGACCTAAATCGTTCTCCTCCCGAATCTCCCCCTCCTGAGAGGTCCAGACCTAGGTCTCCTCCTGCTACGAGTTCCACAACCACGTCATCTCCTAACAAGGATCCTTTTGTCGGGTATCTTCCTGCCAGGATCTTGGTTTCACCTACCAGGCTGCCTTCTAGTAAGGGACGTGGATACGAACTTGGACCCGGATACGAACTTGCAGAAATGGAATTAATTCGGCTTGTTTCCTATAGAAATCATCACCGGAATTCGGAAATCCGGATATTCCAATTTGGAAGATATACTTTTCCTCCAGATACATCAGCTAAATTAAAGACACCATATACTACTTACCTTGTCCCTGTGCCACTCAATGAACAAATTGTTATATTTACATCTGATGGTAACGTCTTTGCAATATTGGAGACTACCAATAGTCTTGTTGGATTGTATACGTATGTTAGTAGCAATAGACGTCGGGCGAAAATAAACATGCGAACGGAATTTGTAACGCCATTGACCGCAGAAGAAGTTACTGATATTCCAGTAGGTCGCTTACGCCCTTTATCGCTGAATTATGATATATACCGGGAAGAAACTCCTATTAATCGCAGTCTTCTAAACCGATAATTTAACTTTTTTAAATTTTACACTGAGTTATGATATTGTTTGTAATCCAAAGTCGCATGAAAATTATATAAATAACTTGTAATCAGAAATAATAATAAAAAGTCAATGTATTATTGATCTCAAGGATTTCAGTCTTTAGTCGATACCCCAGTCGCTCTCTTGTAGCAGGTGAATTTCACGCCAGACTCACACAAAACAGAGATTAAAAGCATCGATTTTTTTCAAGCTCTGGCTAATTATTTTAATAATTTCAGGCTTGTTAGGTTTGATGAAACTTTAGAAACTTTTCATGGTTCCATAATTTTCAAATAATAGACTTGGAAGATGCAAAATAATTAAAGAATGTTATTGAGCAATACATTCAAATGTGTTTCGAAATCTAAAAGTGTGCAGTGAGAAATTAACTTCATTTTTTAAAAAAATTCTCTACATTTCTAAGTATATATATACATATATTTGAAAAGGATTAAAAATACCTGAAGATTCCTATTTACTCATCACAGCCGCTACACGTTTTCCCTTTCTCCCCTCTTTCAATCTTTTTTTGCTTTTCACTCAAACGCAAACGGATCTCATATAACCCAATAAGAAAATTTAACTTGATGAAAAAATGTTCTTGTTACTTTTTTTGATAAGAAGCATATTTTTCGTTTAAATAATGAAAACTATTGTTGAAAATCACAAATTCCATTTTCCGGTCAAACTATAGGATACGTAGTTTTCCTTCTAGTAGTTTGTTCATTAACATTTTATTGCACCTTGTGTCATTTTTCTAAAAAATTAATTTCTTCATTTTTAATGTATATTCAAATATGGAAAATATGGCTGCAAAGTACTATAGACGTATTCACTGTGAGTGTATTTATTTGTGCTAATTTTATGAGAACCTTGCTTCCTCAAAAGTATCAAACAGATTTGCTTCCTCATAGAGGGAGGTTTTCCCTAACAAAAGAAACAATTTGATACTTTCAATATTTTTCAAGCTTGTTGACAAAATGTTCATTTGTTTTGTTGAAAATTCGTCTTTTCAGTAGAAAAATCTACTACTCGCGGTTTAGAGTTAAACTGCGTTTTAAAAAATTAGTCCAATTATTCGCCATTTTAAGTCGAAAATGTGTTTTTTTTTAGTTGAAAATCTATTTATTTTGTAAATTTTTTTTTTTTTTTTAATTAAGATTCTAGCTTGAAAATTCACCTTTTTTTGTTAAAAGGTTAACTGTTCGGTTGAAAGTTGAATTGCTTCGTTACAAATTCATTTTTTGGTCGAAGGCGCATCAATTTCATTACAAATTTGTCTCGTTGCTTTAAAAATAACTATATTGTTAAATTTTTTTTTTGTAGTAAAAACAATGCATCTTTTTATTCAAAAATTCATGTATTTTATTTTATGTAATCCGGAGTTATCCTCTGTAATCCAAAGTAATCTCAGGTAATCTTAGTCCATCTCAGTTTATTGTCAAAGTTTCTTGATTTTGAATTTTTGTGTGTAAAAACTGACTTTAAAAAAAAAAAGCGATTAACTTGGTAATTTTATGATGTACCAATAAAAGTACACGCAGTTATGAAACTTGAAAGAAATATGATGCGATGATAATCAAACGAAATGTTTACTGACACCAAATAAATGATACTTTTTCATAGCTCGACTAAGTGTTTTTGACTGTTACGTGATTTTTTCATATCTCGACGCTTACCTAATAAAAACAGAAATTTCTACAAGAGAGACACTAAGGACTTACATGCCTCCATCACGCAAGCGCACATATAGAGCCTATTTACGAAACGTGGCTCTTTCGTAATCCGATGAAGGACAGTTTATATAGCAGTGTACATATTCCACAATTCTCAATCATCATTCAGAAAATCTGTCAATACCAAGAGGAAAAATGAACATCGCCAGCTACATTATAATTCTTATATTTTCGGTTCATCTGGATTTTGTTGGTAAGTTGAATTAAGGTGACCATAGTTATAATTTGTATACGTTTATCCACTTTCTCAGGCTTGTGACTTTTCTCCTGCGATGTCTTTAACCTTCTGCAAGATTTGGAAATAGAATTTTTCAGTTAATAAATATAAAAAAGTTTCGGTTATGGTGAAATATAATCGGTTCCTTATGAAACTTATTGCTACATGAAGAATATTTGTATATACGTAACTAATGTTTTAATATTTATTCTTCTATCTTCTGTACACGAGGCGACTCATATGGTTGCAATGTTTTCTCACTGCGCTGCTATCTTTCCGTTTGGCGATTAACTTCTCTGTGCTTGCTGCAAACTGAAAGTTTTTCAAGTTCGACCACTAGGGTGGTTCAAATTTATACCTGTAAAAATTCAAGTTTTGATTTTTGGTAATCGACCACCCTCTCCAATTTGTTCAAACTGGTCAACAGTAACCCGTGCACCCGAGCTTTCAAAATTAAGAAGAGCATTTTAATGTGAATAGCTTGGTGTTTTAAAAAAATGGAACAAATAAATACTTGTTATTACCTTTTCATCAATTGAAGTTTAGCCACCTATTAAGGCATCATTAGAAAGTAATTGCCATCCTATAAAGTTTCGTTTTGACCAAACCAGTCTCCTTGTATTGGGTCCGGAAAATACCAAAAAAATGGGATATAGCATTCTTATGCAAAATTAATGTTAAAGGAGGTATTAAGGGATTTTCGTAGTTTCTGATTATAAATCGGAAGTCAAAATTAAAAAGCTTTATGTTGAGGATACATTATTGCTGTGGATGATCACAAATTTTGGTTAAAATTTCATGAAATTTCGTATCCAGTTGTTTTCAAGATTTCGATTTTGAATTTGATGTAAAAATTACATTATTTACTATGGCGGTCATACAAATTTCCATTCAGGGGGCCACGCAACGACGAAAAGAATAATTTGAGAAAGTAATAATATTCGGAAAATAATTGGTGAATAAACTAACTAGGGTTAGTTATCGACAATTTCAGGGGGCAACTAACAAGCAAACCTAGGTAGGTGTCTGCCTCCGATTTCCTTCATTCTGACACATGTTGTAGTACTCGAAAGACTAAACAAAAATTTCCAAACAGTAGTAAATTCAGGCGGAAAAATTTGGAAAAAATATATGTTTCTCGCGATAATTAAATAATGTTTATATGTCATGTTTGTTTATTTTCACACAAAAATATTTTGTACGGGGTATCCACCCTTAGGTACATCTTATTATGTTTCTCTAAGATAAAGCAGCTTTTTAACACGAAACCAATCAGAAAAATGTCCTCATAGTGAGACATGAAGGATGTGATTTTCTCAAATTTTTAGACAATTGAAGACTTTAAAATATTGTTTCGGTTTGAAAATATCAATTTATACGAGGAACTTACTTTGAAATGTAGATAGAAAATCATTCTTACACAAAATAGAGTTGGGAAAAAATTTCTTTGATTTGTACACTGAGAATTCCCTGTACATGAAAAAATACTTTTATTACTGCAAATTCTAAGAAATAAACAAATGCAGAAGAAATAGATTAGACTACACATTCCACTTGTTGAGTACCTTCAACCGCTGATGTTCGGCCTGAATGCATCTCTAATTGAAATCCACTGCGATCTGACTAAAATATATTCTCTCTGCCATATTGAGTGATGAGCGGCTTCACTTTGTTCGCAAAATTGTCCGCGTCCAATTTAAAAGTTTCCTTATCTTCTATTGTTTTACTCATGATAAATTCATTGACTTCTCTAGATGTTATTCAGTGACATTTTTGAACCGCCACGCAAACCAGTCAGATGATTTAAATCTTGTATCTTTAGAACCAAGAATTTTCTGAGCTTGCAGAGCCCACTTTTGTAGATATACATCATGGACCATCATACCAGCATCAATTGCACTTTATAAATTGTTTAACGTATAGTCTGAAATACAATGTAATTTTTCCATATGAGTACCTCCTTCATTTATTTGTCCTGCCTATCGCCTCTGATGTTATTGCCTCGTTCTGATGTTAATTGTCTTTTGTGAAGTTCAAGTATGTGGAAATTTCGTTGTTATTAGGTGTTCGTGGTGCAAAAAATCCTTGTATTCCGAACATTTTTTCGAAGAGCATCGTTACTGTACCACATACAATGAATAATGAAGTATGCTAATGCTTGCTGGTATTATAGATCTATTTCTTATTATTAAATAATTTTTCGTGAAAATGCACAAACACATCAACTTTATCCAATAATCGCAAGAAACACATATTTTGTGATCAATCATACTTTCAATTACAGTTTCTGCGGTTTCATTTTTCATAGGTACTAGAACTGTTTACTTTGATAATCTGTCTGGGATACTTAAGATGTATTTGTTTCCTAGTTTTGTTTCTGGTAAGGGACCAAAAGCGTCTAACGCGATTTGTCCGTAAGGGTTATTAGGTGTTTCTGGATTGTTCTTCATTAGTGATTCTTGTTGTCTGCTGCAATTGGCAAATAGGGTATGCTTTTACACACTTTTCAATTTCTTCGTCCATATTCTTCCATTTGGAAATTTCTCTTGCTTTTTTTATTATATTCTTCTCACCAAGGTGGTTCGCGTAAGCTTTTTTAATGATGGTTTTTCTTTCTTCTTTAGTTAGTTCTCTAGTTTTATTGAATCATTTATGGAATCCTATTTCGGGGTAATAATTATACAGGTATTGTAATATCTCTATAACAGTTTCTTTTTCTAAAGGTGTGAAAGTCGGATCTCCAAAAATAAATCTTACTATTCTTATTCTTTGTTCCTAAACTTTGTTATCAATAATAATCCTTAGTAAAATATACATTTTCTCGGTTATGATAGACATACGCGATTTTTCGACTTCTTTGAACAAATTACTTTCTGCGTTTGGTTTACTTTTAACTCTATTGTTTGTTATCGGGTTTTTGTTGCAGAGCCATCAGCTCTGCATCCACTCGTGGTTTTCCTCTTGACCCTACCGTCTGGTTATGATTATTCGCGGCCCTAGTTACTTCCAGGGAGACGCGTCAGCGAGGTTCAAACATGATTAGAGGACAGATTTTGTAAACGTTACCATAGCTGTAGGATTTGTATCCAAATACAATGTTTGAATGCTCGTCTTTAACAGTTTGAGTTTAAATTGTGGTCCCTACTCTTCGCACATGATTTATACACAAGACTGATCAATAGACTCACCGGTGACTGATGAAAGGATCTAGCTCTCGTAACAATATGGTATAGCATGTAGTATGTGCATCAGCTATACAGCTACAATTTTTAAATGTCTCTTGTTATCCATCGATGATGTTGATTTCGAGGAGGCGGTACACAGAATGAAAATAAATATCAAAACAGATCAGTCTAAATTAAGTTATAAAAATATAGTCGAATGAAGCCGGGGAGAATAGAATGGTCCCTGAAGTGCTAGAGATCAATTTTTTTTAAGTTTACGATGAACTTTTGTTCATTGCAAAATCTGCAGCGTCACAATACATAGGCTTGAATGAATGGAACTGCAAATTCTGTAGCAAGATTTTCTCAGTTTTAATATTAAAAATTTGTAATTCATTCATTTCTATTTGCTCTTACAGAATTAAGTTCACAGGGTGACAAAACACCTCCTCCACTTCCACCTAAGAAGAGGTGGCAGTTTTCTTCAGGCCAATCTTCTCCGAGCCAACCAAGCCAACAAGCTGTGCGCCGTAAGTAACATTTTTTTTTAAAGTTACTCCTTACAGATACGTTACACAGCATCAAAAAAAAAACTTGTTGCACTTACTTGAATAAGTTACTTTAATTTCTCTAAAAGTTACTATAATTTGTGCATTGCAGTCACTTAATTTTAGAAAGTTACTCAAAATGTTCATCTTTCTTGTTAAAATTTCAAATTTTTAGTCTGAAAATTCATCTCTTTCGGTAGAAAATCAAGGAAGAATCTAAAAGATTTGAAGCTATCTCTTTTATTTAGCAGAATTAAAAAAAAACAGAAAAAATTTGAATAATTTTTAAAGATTAGAAGGTTGAGAAGGTCTGACAAGATTGAAAAAAGAATTTTCTTAAGACTAGTGTGAACATTTGAAATGATTTTTTATTTTGAAAAATGAACTTCAAGAGAAAATTAAGAAAGGTTTCAAAACATATCAAACGATTTCCTAAAATTTTGAAATAGAGTGTAGAAGATTTCAAAGCAGAATGTTTTAATTTGGTAGGATGAAAAAAAATCGAGTAGATTCAAGAAATATTTAGCAGAATTACAGAGATTCAACAAGAATTTCAAACTTTACATCTTTTTTAGCAATGTATATATTTTAAAGATTTCCAAACTAAACTTCAGAAGCTTCAAAATAATTTCGAAAGGTTTCAAGAGAATGAACACATTTTTTTTTAAATTCCTGGGAGAATATAGAAGATTATAATTCAATTTTTTTTAATTATGAATGATTTTTCAAAATTTTAAGAAAAATACGAGTCAGTTAAAAATATTTTTAGAAACTTAAGACATTTTAATTAGATTACAAATATTAAAAAACTTGTAAACATTTCCAAAAATTTATCAAATATTTCTTGATTTCTTTCAAACTTCTAAGGGTCCTAAACATCTTTTAAAAAGACTCGAAATTTTCCTAATATTTTGTAAAATCCTATAATATAAAAAAAAGTTCTTTAAAATTTTCTAGATTCTTTTTTGACAAATCTGAAATATTCAAAAAGATTTTTTTATTTTCTCAAGAATCTTATCGAAAATTATATTTATTCAAATTTTAAAACAAACTGATCTTACTTATTTTGTTGTTCTTTTGCATAAATGAAAACTAAATTAATAGAATCCAAAAAGGAAATCCAACTTATCGTCATTAAAATTTAATTATTTTTCATGAGAAGGTCTACTATTATATTATATTCTTGGGACGAAATTAATCTCTTCTGATTGAAAGTTTTATTATCAGGTTGAAAACTCGTTTTTTCGTTGGTTAAAAATTAATTTCTTTAACTGAAAACTTGAAAATTCTATTGTTGGTTGAAAATTAATTGTTTTTAGTCAAAAATTCAACAATTTTGCTGAAAATTTATGTATCCTGTTGAAAATTGTTGTTTTCTGGTGGCAACTTAATCTTCTTGATTGAAAACTCAAGAAACTGTTCGAAAGTTGAACTTCTTTGTTGAATATACATTTGTTTAGTTGGAGATCCATCTCTTTGGTTGAAATTTAATCGATTTTTGTGAAATTTCGTTGTTTTTTTCTGTAAAAAGTCGAATTCTTCAACTGAAGATTTGGATATTTAATTCATAGTTGAAAATTGATCCTTTTTTAATTTAAATTTAACCATTTGTTTGAAAATTAACTCTTTTGTAGAAAGTTGATATTTTTGGCTTAAAAATTAAACAGCTTCATAAAAAATTCGTCTTTTTGTTTGAAAATTCATATGTATATTGGGTTTGAAAAATGAACATGTTCCTGGAGAATTCGCCTTTTTGGTTTGAAAGTTCAACAATTTTGTTGATTTTTTTTAAACTGTAAAATCTGTCCTTCGTTCAGCAACTTTTGTTTGAAATTTAATTAATTCGTACGAAATGCATCGATGAGGATGAAATTCAATTCGTTTTCTTAAAAACTCAACTGTATTGTTGAAGATTTGTCTTTTTGTATAGAAGAATCGTTCTTTTGAAATGAAAATTCAACAGT
The DNA here is from genome assembly GCA_932195095.1 of Andricus curvator. NCBI lineage: Eukaryota > Metazoa > Arthropoda > Insecta > Hymenoptera > Cynipidae > Andricus > Andricus curvator. The sequence goes on from CAKNYM010051958.1 coordinate 24,497, forward strand.
CTTCTAAAAAATGTCTCTTTTTGGCTTAAAAATTAAACTGGATCGCTAATTCAAAAGGATTATGTAGTTTCCACAAAATAATTTAATTTTTAGATAGGATAATTGATTTTCAACAAAAAGTGAAACGACTTTTTATTAAAATAGGTGAACTTTCAACTAAAATGATGTATTTTCGACAAAAAAAATCATTATCGAGGTACTTCAAAATTCAACGAAGTAGCTGAATTTTTTACCAACAGAAGAAGACATTCAAAATAGTTGCATTTCTAGGAAAATACTTCAGGGAGTCGTCTCGTACAGAGTGCTGAAAATGAAAGTGATTTTGTCGGATGATTTTGATGACGAGGCAAACATGGATTCCCTAGACACTTTCAAGATTTATTTGTCTAATTATATTGCTCACAAAATTTTTTTGATTAGTTTCACAGAGCCACATACATTGGCGTTGTAAGGGCGGATGTATAGCCATCACAGCTTTGAGAAGCAAAACGGCGGGCATGATAAACCTCAAAAAAATTGTCTGAAACCAAAAAACAAAACAGATTTAGAAAAATCAGTCTCGCAGCTACGAGGTAAATCACAAAAAGAAAACAATGAGGCATTGTCCAAAAAATTGTAGTCGAAAATCGGAAAGTGTCATTTTTGCCCCTTAAACAAGTCAATTGGTTTGATAGGTTTTGAGGTATCGTGTCCGCCAATTTGAAGAAGTGGTTTTAAGAAAAACGCTGACAATCGGTCGGATAAAAAATAAATATTTCTTCTGCTTGGTTCATGGCTCTATACCATAAAAGAAGCTCGGGAACGCCACAAAGACACCAGGAGGCAATTCTGGAATCCCAACACGAGTAGGGCAAAAAAATCGATTTTTTTAACCGTCTGCACCAGACGACAACCTCAAATTTTTAACCAAACAGTATAATTTTTAACCAATTGAAATGAATTGCAAACTAAAAATACAGTAGCAGACTTTAAATTGACTGTAGAAAGGAGATAAAGGGAAAAAGGGTGAAGTTTCATAAAAGCTGAGGAAAAAAGAAGAATTCTTTGAAAAGGAAAAAAGTCTTACTTATTAAAATCTTACGTATTCTCCGATACAAATTCTAATTCTGTTTATGTGACTGATTCTAAAATTTGGTCAAATTTACCGAAATAGAATTCTGGCTTTCTTCACGGTTTAAAAAATATATATATAATTCCCTATTTCTTATTGCAGAGGTGAGTATCGAGTCTTTACCTAAAAGGGAACCCATTGACCTAAATCGTTCTTCTCCCGAATCTCCCCATTCTGAGAGGTCCAGATCCAGGTCTCCTTCTGCTAGGAGTTCCAGAAGCAGGTCTTCTTCTACCGAGAATCCTTTTACCAGGTATCTTCCTGGCAGGATCTTCACTCCACCTACCAGGCTGCCTTCTAGAAACGGACCCGGATATGGGCCTGGACCTGGTTATGAACTTGCAGAAATGGAATTTATTCGGATTGTTGGCTATAGAAATCAGCACCTGAATAGGAATATCCGGATATACCAATTTGGCAGATACACTTTTCCTCCAAATACATCAGCTAAATTAAAAGTACCATATGGTAATAAACTTGTTCCTGTGCCACTCAATGAACAAATTGTTATATTTACATCCAGTGGTGACGTATATGCAATATTGGAGACTAGTGAGGCTTTTGGTGGAATTTATATGCATTTTGGCCGCAAAAGAAGCCGGGCGAAAATAAACATGCGAACGGAACTGGTAACGCCATTGACCCAGGAAGAACTTGATGATACTCCAGTAGGTCACGTACGCCCTATACAGCTAGATTATCATATATACCGGGAAGAAACTCCCACAAATCGCAGTCTTCCAAACCCATAATTGAACTTTTTTCATATTTAAAACTGAAATACAATATTGTTTGTAATCCAAAGTCGTATAAGAATGATATAAATAACTTGTAATTAGAAATAATAATAAAAAGTCAATGTATTATTGATCTCGAGGATGTCAGTCCTTAGCCGATATCCCATTTAGTCTTTTGTCGTAGATGAATGTCACGCCGGACTCACACAAAATAATGATTAAAAGCATCGTTCTTTTTCAAATTTGGCTAATAATTTTCATAATTGCAGGATTGCCCGGTTTCATGAAACTTTGAAAACTTTTTATGGTTTCATGAGTTTCAAATAATAGGCCTGGAAGATTCAAAATATGTAAAGAATGCTATTGAGCAATAAATTCAAATATGTTCCGAAATGTCAATTGATGTTTCTTGTTACAATGAACAGCACTTTTACCTACAGTAGTTTTATATTTCAAATTAAAAACTGATATAAACAATGTAACTTTTCTTAAAACTTTCTGATTGGCTATTGAATAATCAAGAATGGTCTTCGAAAGATCGTCAAAAGATCAATCCACGCGTCCCGAAGACGCAAAGAATATTGCATCAAATGCAGTACTGTTATCTTCCCGATATGAAAATAAAACCTTCTTATAAACAATTAAACTAACTTTGTTGGAAAATCTGAAAATGATATTGGTAGGTTATGATAGATCATGAAAAGGTCTCAATTTTGGCAATCAATGCGTCTCGAAGACGCGAACAAATTTGTTAAATACAGTACTGTAGTACTCCTAATATGAACAAAGTTTTTCTCATATAAACATAATACACAAATTTTATTTAAGCTTCATAAATCGGTACTGGTCGTTCATAAAAGGTTCACCATTAGGTCAATCGATGCATTTCAAGGACGCGAACAAATACACTACATGTATAATTGTCGTGATTTGAATATCAAAAAAGTATTTCTCATATAAACAGAATAAACCATTTTTTGAAACTTCATAAATCGGTACAGGTAGGTCATAACACTTTTTATAGGTATAGTTTTTTTGAAATACTTGAAAAAATGAAAATAAATGATTATATTTCACAAGTGAAGCATCTAAATACAGATTCCGCACTCTATTTATAGGAAACGTATGCTTTTACCCTTTCCTCGTTTTTTTTTTTGGCTAAATGCGAACTGAATAATAGAACCCAATAAGAAAATCCAACTATTTTTCGTTGAAAGTTCCCGTGTAGAAATTGCCCCAGTTGGCCCTACTAGAAGAAGGTTTTCTTTTCATTGACTTAAATTTGCCACAATTCAAACATTTTTTTTAAATTTTCAATGAAATCTTTAAGAAATATTCTTTTTGATGTTTTGCCACTAGTAAAATACAGAATCCATCTTTTTTCATTAAGAGTTGTATTATTAGGTTAAAAATTCCTTTTTTTTTTTGGTTAAAAATTAATTTCTTCAACTCAGAACTCAGCAATTCTATCGTTGGTTGGAAATTGATTGCTTTCAGTCAAAAGTTCTACAATTTTGCTAAAAATGTATGTATTTTGTTTTAAATTTTTGTATTTTCGTAGGAAGTGAATCTTCTTGTTTGAAAACTTAACAAACTGTTTAAGACTTAAACTTCTTTTTAGAATGTGCATTAGATAAGTTAAAGATCCATCAAATTCAAAATTGAACAGTTTTGTTGAATTTTTATTTTCTTTTGTCTGTATAATCTCTTTCTTATTCTGCTGTTTTTTAAAGTTTAATTAATTTGTGAAATAATTAAGGGGTTCGTCTGGTGTAGAGTATCTAAGACATCGATTTTTTTGTTCTAACGCTAGTGTTGGGTCATTAAAGTTTTTATTATTATTGTTATTCTTTACGATTAAGACAAAAACTACGCGTCTTATCAAAAAGTGATTGAACACAAATCTGTTTCTTCTTGGGTGAATAAATTTTGTATATCATTTTTTTTTCATATTTTTTGTCCTTTTTCCACAAATTTTTTATTTTTCATGTCATTTTTCACGATTAAAACCAAAAATTATACATGCTGTCAAAAAATGACTAATCACAAATTTGTAGCACTTTTTTGGGTAAACAACTTCTGTCTACTTATTTTTTTCGTAGCTTGCGTCGTTTGTTAAAAAATTTAATGTTTTTATTTTTGATATTGTTTTGTACAAATGAAACAAAAACTACGCGTCCTATCAAAAGGTAAATAATACCAGATTTGTACATCTTATTTGGAAGCACATTTTTTTATCATGATCATCTTTTTTCGTGTCTAGCATAGTTTGACCGCAAAATAGAATTTTTGATTCTTCATTACTTTTTTAACAATCAAAATTTGAAATTTCAATTTATCAAAATAATTCAAAAACTTGTGATGATCATCTTGAACGGCTTTCAAAAAGCAACGTTTTTCTTTTCTTTACTTTTTTTTCAGAACGTGCGTTGTTTGGGTTAAAATGTTCATCTTTGATTGATTTTTTAAATATTGTCAATGCTATAACTCTGATAATTTTCCAATCATCGAAAAAACCATAAAAATAAATTGTTTGGCTTTCGAAGTACTATGAACAACCGTACGTAAAATTTTTAAATCTTAAAAAAATGGGCTCAAAGATTCGCAAAATACTCTAACTTTTTTAATTTTCATCCTGGAAACATCGACATTCGTTGGAATCTGCAAAAGTCATTTTTTACATAAAACCAATAACTTCTCATTGTGTGTAAAGTCTGAAATATGAAAGCGATTTTGAAGCCTATAAAGTGATTATTGAACTGTAATGTTGCAGGTCCACATTTTGCAAAATTTACCAACTTTCTTGAAATTTATCATCACGAAACGTTCGAAACATTATCTGAGATCCTAACGTAACTTCCGATGACCCCCTCTCACTCCCTGTTTCCAAGCAAATTATGGCAAACGTTTCACTGGTCAGACCTCGGAAAATCTTGCTCATTTTATGATCAAAATTCCAATCATCCTGCTTATGTTTCTGATTCTGAAATGTGGTGAAATTTTCCGAAATAGCATTCTGGCCTTTCTCAGGAATTAAAAGAAGAATAATAATCCTCTTTTGCTTGTTGCAGAGGTGAGTTTCGAGTCTTTACATAATAGGAAACCCATTGACCGGAATCTTTCTCCTCCCGAATCTGCCTCTCCTAAGAGGTCCAGATGCAGGTCTCCTCATGCCAGATACTTTTCTGCCGCGTATCCTCCTGCCAGGATCATTGTTCCACCTACCACGCTGCCTTCTACTGACGGACGTGGATATGAGCTTGCAAAAATTGAATTTATTCGGCTTAATTCATATGTAAATCAGCACCGGATATTCCAATTTGGAAGATACACTTTTCTTTGCAATACATCTGCTAAATTAGAAACACCATTCAGTAATGAATTTGTGCCTGTGCCACTCAATGAACAAATTGTTGTATTTACATCCGATGGTGACGTCTTTGCAATATTAGAAACTACCAATAGTTTTGCTGGATTGCATATATATTATGAGGGCAAAAGAAGCCGGGCGTAAATATACATGTGAACCGAATTTGTTAAGCCATTGACCTCCGAAGAAATGAATGATATTCCGGGAAGGTCGCGTACTCCCTATATCGCTAGATTATGATATATACCGGCAAGAAACACGTATAAACCGCAATCTTCCAAACCAATAATTTACCTTCATTAAATTTAAAACTAAATTATAATATTGTTTGCGGTTCATAGTTGGAACTTACAAGGCGCGTGCGTAGCGCGCGATGAGAACGTGCTCGTGCAGCAGGCAGATTTTTTTTGTAAAGAGAACAGTCTCTATAACCTCATTATCGAGTGCTAAACTTGAGTGTCGGAATGAGACAATTGAGAAATATTCATGATATTCGAAAAAATGTAGTCGAAATACACACATTAAACGTACGAAATCCATTGCGTAGCATGACAGAGTACCCGCGTATTTCCTACGGGAAATACGTGTTAAACTTCATGCGGCTTGCGAAAAATTTGAATATCATTATAAAAAAATGAAATTATTTTTTTGTGGATCCTAACAGATTTTCGGGCGACATGAATCAGATTTTTTTTTAATTTGAACCACATATATTAAAACTGATAACGACCATTACGCATTAAGAATTTTTCTTGCTAAGTGGATTGTACTAATAATAATTTTTACATCAGATAAAAACCTACATATTTTATCAGCAGAAGAACAGCCTAAACGGTATTCTAAATGTTGTTGACGATTTTAGCATTTTGTTCAACTGCGAAAGATATCGTAATGGTTTTTTCGCGTAGTCTCCACACATTGAATATTTTCATAATTCTGTAGATTTTGTGGCTAATGATAGCTGATAGTGACTGGTATATATAGCAGTGAATATGTTTAATATTTCTTACCCATCGTTCAGGAAATCTTCCTACACGCTGATACTTACAATCGCGGTTTTTCTTCTTTGTTGTGGTAAGTTTACTTCACATACTATAAGCCTTAATTTAAATATAAAATATTACATATTTCAACAATTGAAGCTTTTCGAATGTAGAGATAACATGCAAAATAAGCAATCATGGAACCCTTTTAGCATAACATATGTTAGAAGCAAAGAAGGCCATTTAAAAATTCTGCAACACTGAAATTATGATATTGCATATGGAAAATAAAAATGGGAATAACAATTTTTTGGAAATACTTGAAAAAATTAAAATTTGTGATTATATTTCACAAGTGAAGCATCTAAATACAGACTTTGCACTCTGCGAACTGAATTAATAGAACCCAAGAAGGAAATCCAACTATTTGTCGTGGAATGTTTCCATGTAAAAATTGCCCCAGTTGACCTTACTAGAAGAAGGTTCTCTCTTTTTTGACTCAAACTTGTAATTCGAACATTTTTTATAAATTTTTGATGAAAGCTCCAAAATATATTCTTATGATGTTTTACCACTAGTAGAGTGAAAATAATATATATTTATTAGGGTAGGGTGGTCCAAAATAACGTATTTTCCAATTTTGACCATCTAATACTAGGAACTGAATCTCCATAGAGAACAGACTTGTGTATTTTTAACAGATTTTTGAAAAAATAATTGAGCGAGCGCACCGTTAGTCAATTTCTCATGGACTTTAACATAGAAAAACCTCTATTTTTCTTCGTGTTTGAATTGAACATATAAATTTTTGTCATAAAATAATGAAATTTTGGAAATTTAATATCCAGGCTATAAGAATAGACTTCAAAAAATGGTTTTACTAAAAAACTAATTAGAAGTGTTATTGTTTGATCTACAAAAATCATTGTTTTTGACTAAAAAGGCAACAATTGATCATTTATAAATGGATCATTTTAAGTTCAATATCCATAAGATAATTAGCAAAAACTAGAAGAGATTCGTCCCTAAAAGGCGAAGAGAGTCCATAAATAGCCCAAAGTTATACGAGTATCCCATTGTGTCCCAAAGGAAAATAGAAGAAATAGATATTTGGACACTAATATAAAAAATTAAATTTCAAATATATATTTATGTGATTTTCAATTGGAATACTTTTATCATATAGTAATATTATTTCCTTAATTAATTATCATTCAATTAAGTGAATAGTAATCTATCAAGTAAGATAGAGATAAACGTTTATTTTTTAGCCTGCTGGCCTTAAAAAATTGACTTGCTTACACTTCCATTTTTTACAGAATTTTCTTACAACTAACCCTTAAAACTAACATCCTTCCACACCTTATATCTAACGCCGCTCGCTCTTATCGCATTGCCTTCCTCGCTTCGCCTCGCCTCGCTCGCATGTCCCTACTTTCTTGCTTGCCTCGCATTACCAAACTCTGCCTCCGCGACTAATACCTAATACTTATCTACTATTTACAATATTTACAATTCCTTATATTTACTTCCTCCTCTATTTACAATCTTTCCTTCTCCATTCCTCTTCCTCCTTCCTTCTCTTCTTCTACATCTTACAAAATACTCCCTTCACCCATGCTACTGCCCTTTTGTCCCCCCTTTCATGCATCAATACCTCCATGCTTATCCCACTCCTTTCCACCTCCACGCACTCCTCCAACCAGTGCTCCACTCTTGCCTCCCCCTTCCCACATAGTTCACACATCCTCTTTTCCCTATCGAGCCAGAACCTATTGAAACCCTCCATGGACCCACATCTCATCCTCGCTATAAGCTCCTGACTTCCTTTCTCTCCTTTCTCACACAAATATTGCGCTCTCGCCCTTGGCATAATCCACACGTAGTTCCCATTAAACCTTGTCTCTCTTATTCTCTCTTCCCCTGCTGTCTTCTCTCTCTCCATACTGTTTTTCTTAACCAACTCATATACCTTCCTTCCTTCCTCATGCATCCTACTCAATTCATCAATATGCAGTCCATTCGTTCTAAAATACCTTTCTCTTTCAACCTCCATCTTCCCACCCCCTCTCCTGTTCTCCTTCTCCCACCAACACTCCCTAACCAGCTTACTTCCCCCCTCTTCCAAAAATTTCTCCTCATATTTACACGCTTGACTCCCCGCTAGAATCCCTACACTCGTTCTCCCCGTCTCCCTCCTGACAATGTAATTAGGCGTGTTCCTTGCCAACCCCAGTGTCCACTTTACATACCTCTCCTGTATCCTATTTACCTCTTCGCTTTCCTTCCACCCCCACACCTCTACTCCATACAATAGCACACTCATCACTAGTGAGGCAAACAATTTCATTCTCCTTCCAAAATCATCTGCGAATAACTTCTTTCCCAACCCCCACACCTGCCTCATCACCACATTTGCCCTCCTCACTCTCTCTTTTATGTGACCATCCACTCCGCCATTCCTCCGAAACAAGAAGCCCAGGTACACAAACTCTTTCACCGCCTGCACGGTAATCTATCAAGGATTGAAAAAATAGAATGGTAAAAAATAAAATATTAGAAAAAGAAGAAATTGTCAAAAAAATTAAATTGCCTAAAAAATAAGATTATTTTGGAAAAATGTTGAAAAAATCAGATGTATGACAAATTAGAACAATTGTTCACCAAATAAAACTGTTCAAAAAAATTGTTTAAAAAATAAAATTGTTTGAAACATAAAATTGGTTTAAAAAAGAAAATTGTTCAAGAAATTAAATTTCAGAGGAAATAAAAGATTGAAAAATAAATTTTAGACAAATAATAAAATTTTTTTCAAATGATAAAATTGCTTTAAAAAAGTAATTAATTAAAAATAAAATTGTTGAAGAAATAAAATTGAAAAGAAATAAAATGGTTCAAAAAAGAAAATTGATGAAGAAATAAAATTGTATAAGAAATCAAATAATTAAAAAAATTAAACTGTTTAAAAACAAGAATTGTTTAATAAATTAAATTTAAAAAATCAATTGTGAAATCAATAAGCATAATTCACGTATTCACATGTCACTATTTGTAATGAATTGAGTTGACGTTAAATTAAATTAACTTATTATAATTCTTTAACTAAGTTCAATCATTCATTCATCTGTAACTCATTGAGGTTTGTCAAAGTTTTCAGTAATAATTTCTAATTTGAAATTAGGTTGAAAATTCCTTTTTTTGTTTGTTAAAATTTAATTTCTTTCACTGGAAACCTAAAAATTTTATCGTTGGTTGAAAATTGATTGTTTTTAGTTGAAAGTTTTACAATTTCGCTGAAAATTTATGTATTCTCTTGAACATTCTTGTTTTTTGGTAGCAACTTAATCTTCTTGATTGAAAACTCAACAAACTGTTTCAAAGTTAAACTTCTTTTTTGAATATACATTTGCTCAGTTAAATATCTATTTCTTCGGTTGAAATTTATTCTATGTTGGTGAACTTTGGTTGTTTTTTCTGTTAAAAGTCGAATTCTTCCACTAAAAATTTGAATATTTAATTTTTGGCTAAAAATTGGTTGTTTTCTAATTTGCATTTAACCATTTGTTTGATAATTAACTCTTTTGTGAAAAGTTCATATTTTTATCTTAAAAATTCCGCCGCATCATAAAAAATTCGTCTTTTGGTTTAAAAATTCATATGTAAGATCACTGAAGTTAAGCATTGTTGGGCGCGGTTAGTACTTGGATGGGTGAACGTTCAGGAATACTGCATGCTGTTGGCCCGTCGTGGGTGTGGTGGGCCCACATTGGTAGTAAATATCCACCTAGAAACACTACCCGAATCGGGTAGTGAGGCAATGAACTTTCGAGTTCGAACTGCTGATCAATGTATGTATGTATGTCCGATGGGTTTAAAAAATTAACTTTTTCCTAGAAAATTCGCCTTTTTGGTTTGAAGATGCAAAAATTTTGTTGAATTTTTTTTTTCTTTTGACTGTAAAATCTGTCCTTCATTTAGCGAATAGAAGATTCGTTCTCTTGGAATGAAAATTCAAAGGTCTTCTAAAAAATGTTTTTTTTTTTGGCTTTAATATTAAACTGGATTGCTTATTCAAAATAATGTTCCTTTAAGGATTCAAAAATATATATATAATTCCCTATTTCTTGTTGCAGAGGTGAGTTTCGGGTCTTTACCTAATAGGGAACCCATTGACCTAAATTGTTCTCCTCCCGAATCTCCTCCTCCTGAGAGGTTCAGATCCAGGTCTCCTTCTGCTAGGAGTTCCAGAACCAGGTCTTCTTCTACCGAGAATCCTTTTGCCAGGTACCTCCCAGCCAGGATCTTTGTTCAACCTACCAGGCTGCCTTCTGGAAATGAACATGGATATGATCTTGCAGAAATGGAATTTATTCGGCTTGTTTCCTATTTAAATCAGCACCGGAATTCGAATATCCGGATATTCCAATTTGGAAGATACACATTTCCTCCAAACACATCAGCTAAATTAAAAAAACCATATGGTCATCAACTTGTTCCTGTGCCACTCAATGAACAAATTGTTATATTTACATCTGATCGTGACGTCTTTGCAATGTTGGAGACTATCAATAGTTTTATTGGATTGTATATGTATTTTGAACGCAGAAGATGCCGGGCAAAGATAAACATGCGAACGGAACTGGTAACGCCATTGACCCAGCAAGAAGTTGATGATATTCCAGTAGGTCACGTACGCCCTATCCCGCTGGATTATGATATATACCGGGAAGAAATTTGTATAAATCGCAGTCTTTGAAACGAATAATTTAACTTTTTTTTAAATTTAAAAATAAATTATAATATTGTTTGTAATCCAAAGTCGTATGGAAATAATATAAATAACTTGTAATCAGAAATAATTATAAAAAGTCAATGTATTATTGATCTGAAGGATTTCAGTGTTTAGTCGGTATCCCAGTCAGTCTTTTGTCGTAGGTGAATTTCAGGCCGGACTCACACAAAACAGAGATAAAAAGCATGGATTTTTTTCAAACTCTGGCTAATTATTTTTATAATTGCAGGGTTATTCGTCGCAGCTACTACAATTTTCCCCTTTTTCCCTTATTTCAATCTTCTTATCGCTTTTCACTTAGACGCAAACTGATCTCACATATATACAAATAAAAAAATGCAACCTGCTTTTGTTTAAAATTACCTTTTGTTGATGGAAATTCAACTATTTTTTAGAAGTTTTTCTACTTGAACATATAACCATTTGGCCAACATATTTGTAATTTCTTGAACGACAAATCTTTTTCGTTTGTAATTTCATCTCTTTTTGTAGGAAATTTATGTTTTTTGACTGAAAATGAAACAGTTTGTTTGAAAATTGATCATTTTTAATTGAAGATTGACTTATTCTGGGAAAATGTGTCTTCCTGGATGAATTCTACAGTAGCAGTAGCAGTTTGATACGGCAAAAAAAGACTCAAGGTAAAATAAAATCTATAATAACAAAATTCTTCTTGAATTATATCTTAAAATTCGCTTTTGTCCCTTTTCTCTCACAACACACGCGATGAGAATGTGTTCGTTGAAGCTGAAAGAATTAAAAAAAAAGAGAATTCACAATCACTAAATTTCAGTTGTCGATGGTTTGGCCTTTAATTTTGAAAGTCCTATGCAAAAATGTGGGGGAAGTTCAATGACCAAGCGCGTAGCGCGAGGTAAATATATCATGGAGCGTGAAGCGCGAGATCCAACAGGTGCACGCCCTAGGCGAACCTGATCTTACAAGCCGCGCGCGTAGCGCGCGATGAGAACGTGCTCGCGCAGCAGGCAGATTTTTTTTTAAAGAGAACAGTCTCTATAACTTCATTATCGAGTGCTAAGCGTGAGTGTCGGAATGAGACAATTGATAAATATTCATGATATTCGAAAAAAAGGTAGTCGAAATACACAAATCCAACGTACGAAATTCAGTGCGTAGCATGACAGCGTACCCGCGTATTTCCTATGAGAAATACGTGTTAAACTTCATGGGGCGTGCGGAACATCTGGATATCATCATAAAAAAATGCAATTATTTTTGTGTGGATTCTAACAGATTTCCGGGCGACATGGATAGGATTTTTTTTAATTGGGACCACATATATTAAAACTGATAACGAGTATTACGCATGATATTGCGCCGTGTATCTTCGTAACGCTAGAGAGAGACCGTGCTTGACAAAGATAAAAAGAGAATTCATAGCGGATTGGTGAGTCGATGTTTCTAACAAAGAGTATAGCGTGTTCCTATCGCCTCGCACATTATACTTTGTTGTCTCATTCACGCTCGTTAGAACAAAAATGCAGTAGAGCTCATGCGTACCTTCACCGACTCAAAACGTGATTTTGCATTTTTCCATGGAGACCATGAAATCACGCCATTTATGATTTTGTTCTAAAAAGTATCGTTCGTGATTCGTGTGGACTGAGGGCCTTTTTGAAACGAGTTACACAAACATGGGGCGAGCGATGTTCTTGACGATTTTAATAGTTTGTTCAACCTTGAAATATAACGTAATGCTTTTTTCGCGTAGTCTCCACACATTAAATATTTTCATAATTCTATACATTTTGTGGCTAACGATAGCTGATAGTGACTAGTATATATAGCAGTGAATATGTTTAATCTCTCTCACTCATCGTTTAGGAAATCTTTCTACAAAGATGAAGACCTGTATCAGCACGCTGAAACTTACAACCGCGATTCTTCTGCTTTTTTGTGGTAAGTGTACTTTAAATAATATAAATCCTAATGCAAATATTACATATTACATATTCCAACAATTAAAACTTTTTGAATATAAAGCTAACATGCAAAATAATCAATTATGGAACCCTTCTGGAATAACATATGTTAGAAGCAAGAAAGGCCATTCAAAAATTAAGCCACACTGACAGGGAGGAGGGAGGGACAGAGTTTTTAAGCGATTTGTAACGTAGAGAGGGAAGGTTAACGCAGATTATGATATAGCATATGGGAAATAAAAATGGGAATAACCATTTTTTTGAAATACTTGAAGAAATTAAAATGATTGTTTATATTTCACAAGTGAAGCATCTACAAGCGGTCTGAATTAATAGTACCCAAGAAGGAATTCCAACTATTTTTCGTTGAAGGGTCCCGCGTAGAAATTGCCTTAGTTGACCTTACTAGAAGAAGGTTTTCTCTTTTTTTAAGTTGGGGGTGGGGGGGCAACAAAAAATATGACATCGAACAGATATTTAAAAAACTCACTCTACATACTTCCTTTTTGAAGAAAGTTCCCCTCGATTTAGTTTTTCCGCTTAAATGCAGACTAAATGAATAGAACCCGAAAAGGAAATCCAACTTATCTTCATTTTTAATTCTTTTTCATGAGAAGATCTACTATTATATTATATTCTTGGAAAAAAATTAATCTTTTCTGATTGAAGGTTGTAAAGTTGACATTTTAACAAAATAGTTACATGTTTCGCAAAATAATTAAGGGGGTCGTCTACCGTAGAGGGCTGGGAATAAAAGTGATTTTGTCGGATGATTTTGATGACGAGGCAAACATGGATTCCCTAGACACTTTCGAAATTTATTTGTCTTATTATATTGCTCACAAAAATTTGTTGATTAGTTTCACAGAGACACATACATTGGCGTTATAAGGGCCGATATATGGCCATCACTGCTTCGACAAGAAAAACGGTGGGCATGATAAACCTGAAAAAAATGGTTTGAAACCAAAAAAACAAATAGATTTAGAAAGATCAGTCTCGTAGCTACTCGGTGAAACACAACAAGAAAAAAATAAGGAACTGTTTGAAAAATTTCAGACGAAAAGTTGAAAGTGTCCTCTTTGCCCCTAACACAGGTCAATTGGTTTGATAGGTTTTGAGGTATCGTATCCGCCAATTTGAAAAAGTGGTTTTAAGAAAAACGCTGACGGTCGGCCGCCGCACTTTCTTGCACAAACAAGCTATAGATGGAGCTATGATTCAGAAAATTTTCAATTAGTACAGTAGTATGAAAGAATCTTATCTCATCTTGTAACGAGCTAGCTTAATCAAAGCTAAGCATGGAAAATAAATATTTCGGCTGCTTGGTCCATGGCTCTATAACATAGAAGAAGCTCGGGAACGTCACAAAGACACCTTTGGGCTATTCTGCAATCCCAACACGCGTTAGGGTGAAAAAAATAGATTTTTTTAACGTCTACACCAGACGACACCCTTAAACTCTCAACCGAACAATATAATTTTTAACCAAACGAAATAAATTCCAATCTAAAAATACAGTAGCAGACTTTAAATTGACTATAGAAAGAAGATAAAGGGAAAAAGGGTGAAGTTTCTTTAGAACGGAGGAAAAAAGAATTCTTGAAGAGGAAAAAAAGTCTTACTCATTCAAATCTTACTTACAATCTTACTCATTCTACGATACAAATTATAATTCTGTTTAGGTCACTGATTCGAAAATTTGGTCAAATTTACCGAAATAGCATTCTGGCTTCCTTCACGGATTCAAAAAATATACATAATTCCCTATTTCTTGTTGCAGAGGTGAGTTTCGAGTCTTTACCTAATAGACAACTCATTGACCTGAATCGTTCTCCTCCTGAATCTCCCCGTCCTGAGAGGTCCAGACCTAGGTCTCCTCCTGCTACGAGTTCCACAACCACGTCATCTCCTACCAAGGATCCTTTTGTCGGGTATCTTCCTGCCAGGATCTTGGTTTCACCTACCAGGCTGCCTTGTAGTAAGGGACGTAGATACGAACTTGGACCCGGATACCAACTCGCAGAAATGGAATTCATTCGGCTTGTTTCCTATAGAAATCAGCACCGGAATTCGAATATCCGGATATTCCAATTTGGAAGATATACTTTTCCTCCAAATACAACAGCTAAATTAAAGACACCATATACTACTTATCTTGTCCCTGTGCCACTCAATGAACAAATTGTTATATTTACATCTGATGGTAACGTCTTTGCAATATTGGAGACTACCAATAGTCTTGCTGGATTGTATAAGTATTGTAAAGGCAAAAGAAGGCGGGCGAAAATAAACATGCGAACGGAGTTTGTAACGCCATTAACCTCAGAAGAAATTAATGAAATTCCAGTAGGTCGCGTACGACCTATATCGCTAGATTATAATATATACCGGGAAGAAACTCGTATAAATCGCAGTCTTCCAAACCAATAATTTAACTTTCTTCAATTCAAAACTGAATTATAATATTGTTTGTAATCCAAAGTCGTATGAAGTCAGTCTGTTGTCGCAGGTGCATTTGACGCCAGACTCACACATAAAAGAGATTAGAAGCATCGATTTTTTTCAAACTCTGGCTAATTATTTTTATGATTGCAGGGTTATTAGGTTTCATGAAACTTTGTAAAATGTTCATGGTTCCATAATTTTGAAATAATAGGCCTGGAAGATTCGGAATAGTTACAGAATGCTATTGAACAATAAATTCAAATATGCTCCAAAATCGAAAAGTGTGCAGTGAAAAATTAACTTCATTCTCGAGGCAAAATATCTAGTTTTTCCTCTTTCAATCTTTTTCTCGCTTTTTACTCAAACATAAACTGATCTAATAGAAACCAATATGTAAATTCAACTTGTTTTTGTTAAAAATTACATTTTCTCATTGCAAATTCAACTATTTTTTAGAATTTTTTCTCATTGAACATATAACCATTTGGTGAACATATTTGTAATTTCTTGAACAACAAACCTTTTTTATTTGTAAATTAATCTCTTTTTGTGGAAACTTTATATTTTTCGACTAAACATACAACAGTTTATTAGAAAATTCCACTTTTGTTGGTTAAAAATTACTTTTTTTCCTTAAAATTGTATTATTCCAGTTAAAGATACATCGCACAAGCTGAAAGTTTATCTGTTCGGTTGACAATGTTACTATTTTGTTGGAAATTCTTTTTTCTGCAAATTAATTCTTTTAACAGAGAATTTAACTATTCGTATTGAAAATTCATTATGTAAGTTAAAAATTAATTTCTTTGGATAATGATATTTGGTTGAAAGTTGAACAGATCGGTTGAAAATATATTTTGTTGTTGTTGAAGAACCATAATTTAAGCTGAAAATTGATTTCTTTCATTGATAATTCAACGATTCTGTTAAAAGTAATTTCCTTAACATCAATTTTTCTTAACTTAAAAGTTCACTCTTCTATTTTATGTGAATTTTTCATCTTTTTTAGTTATACATTCAACTTTTTATTTGATAATTGAACAATTTGTTTGAAAGTCTTAGGGAAGCTCAGTGTGAGATCACTGGCAGAAAAAGTATACGAGATATGTAAAAATGTTAAGAAGCAAAATTGGTCACCTCAAAAAGGTAAAAAAATGTTCTTGTGCCTATTTTTTTTATAAAACGCATATTCTTCGTTGCAATAATAAAAACTATTAATAAAAATAAGAAATTCCATTTTGTGGTCAAACTATGTAAATGATGAGACAACAATTTTTCATCTAAAAGAGATCTCCAAAGCTGTTAATAATTTTTTGATAGGACGCGTAGTTTTCGTTTGTATAGTTTGTTAATTAACATTTTATTGCACCTTGTGTCATTTGTCCGAAAAATGAATTTTTTTATTTTAAATGTTATTTTTTACGATTTAAACAAAAAATACGCATCCTATCAAAAAGTGATTCATACAGAATTTGTAGATATTTTTCGTTTGCACAATTTTTGTCTATTCATCCTTCCGCAGCCCGTTTCGTTTGTCCAAAAAATTTCATTTTTTATTTTTTATATTTTTTATGAATAACACAAAAACTACTCCTCCGATCAAAAAGTGAACCATTATAAATTCATGGATTTTTTTAGGATGAACTACTATTTTCTATTTATTTTTTCGTAGCTTGCGTTGTTTGTGCAAAAATTTAATTTCTTTATTCATAAGTTTGCTTTGAACAAATAAAACAAAAACTACGCGTCGTCGCGTCCTATGCAAAAGTAATTGATGACAAATTTGTAGATCTTTTCTGGCTGCACAGATTTTTCCTCTCATATTTTTTCGCATCTTACATGGCTAGACCGCAAAATGAAATTTTTGTTTTTGAATTATTTGTTGTGCCATCAAAATTTGATTTTTCGATTACTCATTCAATTTTGTTCAACTGATATAAGATACAAGTAACTGGTAACTATAAATACTAATAAAAAGTCAATACACTGTTCAAATTTTCTTAAGGATTTTTTTCCATATTTGTGTTAACGCTAATTTTCACAAATTTTAGGGAATTTTCCCCGAAGGTTAGTAAGGAAAGTTCCCCAAACATTCTGGTGGAATATTAACCAAAAAGTGGTGAATTTTCCCCAAGATTTGATGGGAAAAATTCAATATGCTATTGTGTAATAATGCCTCAAATTTCTGAAATTTTCCTGAGCTTCATGTAGGAAAAATTCTCAAACATTTTTTCCCCGAAATTCCCTAGTCTACGTGGAAAATCAAACATTATTTTTAGGACGATTCCCTACACTTAGTAGGAATCGTTCAATTACCCAAATTGTAGGAAATATTTCTCAAACTTTGGTATGAAGAAATATGTTTAGAGAAATTTCCCCCAAAATTGTAGGTATTATCTAATTTCCTTAATTTTGTGGAAAGTATCCGAAATTTTAGACAGTGTATATTATGGTTCTCAAGGCTTTATTCTATGTTTCGACCAATGTTTTTTCAGTTGTAGGGTTGTGAGGTATTATGAAACTTTGTAAATTTTTAAAGTTTCCATAACTTTCAAACATTAGGCCTAAAAAATTTAAGAGATTGAGAAAATGTTATTAAAAATTAAATTTAAGTATATCATTGTGTATATATATATATATATATATATATATATATATTATGTATATTAATATCAAAATGATATTAATCCGGATTCAAAATGCGTGTGTGGCCACAAAATTACTATTTATTTATCGCCGGCGTCACAGTCTTTCCCCTTTCACCTTTTTTTAATCTTTTTATCCATTTCCACTTAAAACTGAATTAATGGAATCCAATGAGAAAATGCAACAATTTTTCGTTAAAAATAACCTTTTTTTTGTTGAAAATTCAAATAATTTTTGGAAAAATTCGTTTTCCTTCACTTCAGCATACAACCATTTAGTGAACATTGTTTCAATATCTTTAACAAAAAATCATTTTTGTTTGTAAATTCATCTCTTTTGGTAAAAACTTAATCGCTTCTACTAAAAATGCAATTGCTTGGTTGGAAGCTAACCTATTTTGGCTTAGGGTTGACTAATTTTTTCAAAAAATCCTCTTCCACGATGCATTCCAGTGTTTCTTATTTAGAATGAAATTATTTTTGGTTGAAATATCAACTGTCACGTTTTTTTATGAGTATTACTATTTTTTGTTTAATAGTTCCACTACTTGGTTAAAATATAAACCTTCTGCCATTTTTTTTCTTCGTGGAGGATTTATTATTTTAGTTGACAATTCATCATTTTTGTTGAACTTGTTGAAAATTACTTTTTCTGCAGAAAATTTCATTATTACAGTTACAGATTCATCAAACAAGTTTAAAGTTTATCCCTTTTGTTAAAAATGTTACTATTTTTTTTTAAATTCTTTAAATTAATTTTTTCAACAGAAAATTCAACTAATTGTGTTTTCCGGTAGAAAATTATTCTTGCTAGAAAATGTATCTATCTTGTTCGAAATTAAGGGTGTGCAAAAACCATGAAACTTCGAGTCGAGTCGGGTCGAGCCGAATGGAACACTGGAGAATGTTCAATATTTCGGAGCTGATTTT
Source organism: Andricus curvator (assembly GCA_932195095.1). Lineage (NCBI taxonomy): Eukaryota > Metazoa > Arthropoda > Insecta > Hymenoptera > Cynipidae > Andricus > Andricus curvator. Next base: position 43,456 of record CAKNYM010051958.1, read on the forward strand.
CAAATTTTTGAGAGTGGCTTGTTTAAATTTAAAATGTCTCAGTTTTTAAGGCTTCAATTTGGCAACATGAATTTTCGGGTCCGCTATTTTCTAATTTTTTAAATTTGAACATTGAAAATGTAAAAATATACCGTTTTCAATGCTTATTGCAACCCAGCCGAAACATTTTTTTTGTCAAATCCAGTCTCAAAAAATGATTTTTACGAAGGTGTCTGCCTGTATTAGTACAAGTATTAGTAGTGGCTCCTAGGCACGATTACATTCGAAAAAAATGATGAGAATAATTTGAGCTTTGTCACACTTTTTTAAGACTTAAACGAAAACGTCGAGTTCGTTAACCAGCAATTCTTGACCAACGGTTCTGGTTTTATTTATGGAGAATGCTTTTTTAAAAAACATTGAAAATCAAAAAATCTAATTTTTAGAAAACCAATACAAGACAGGAAAAAAATAATTAAACGAAGGTTGCTCATTCAAAAAAGAATAACAAATTTGTTATGAATAATTTGCCGTGACGAAGCGTAGTTTTTGGTTTACTTGAAAAAAATAACATTAAAAAAATGAAATTTTTTGAAAAAGCAGCACAGGATGCGAGGAAAAAAAAGACTCAAGGTAAAATAAAATCTAGAACAAAAAAATTCTTTTTGAATTATATCTTGAGATGTGCTTTTGTCCTTTTTCTCTTACAAGACACGCGATGAGAATGTGTTCGTTGAAGCTGAAAGAACTTTAAAAAAAGAGAATTCACAATCACTAAATTTTAGTTGTTGGTGGTTTGAACTTTAATTTTGAAAGTTCTGTGCAAAAATGTGGGAAAAGTACAATGACCGGGCGCGATGAGAATGTGCCCGCAAAGCAAGCAGATTTTTTTTTAAAGAAAACAGTCTCTGTAACCTCATTATCGAGGAATGAGACAATCGAGAAATACTCATGATACTTGAAAAAATGTAGTCGAAATACACACATTAAACGTACGAAATCCAGTGCGCAGCACGACAGCGTACCCGCGTATTTCCTATGGAAAATACATGTAAAACTTCATGGGGTTTCCAAAACATCTGAATATCATTATAATAAAATGCAATTATTTTTTTGTCGATTCTAACAGATTTCCGGGCGACATGGGTAAGATTTTTTTTTTCAATTGGGGCCACATATATTAAAACTGATGACGATTATTACGCATTCAGAATATTCCTTGCTAAGTCGATTGTACTGATAATAATTTTTACATCAGACAAGAACCTACATATTTCATCAGCAGAAGAACAGCTCAAAAGCTATTTTAAATGTCCTTGAGGATTTTAACAGTTTGTTCAACCTTGAACGATATCGTAATGCTTTTTTCGCTTAGTCTCCACACATTGAATATTTTCATAATCCTGTAGGTTTTGTGGCTAATGATAGCTGATAATGACTAATATATATATATATGTATATATATATATATATCAGTAAATATGTTTAATCTTTCTCACTCATCGTTTAGGAAATCATTCTAGAAAGATGAAGATTCGTATCAGCACGCTGATCCTCACAACCGCGGTTTTTCTGCTTTTTTGTGGTAAGTGTACTTCGCATAATATACATCCTAATGTAAATATGAAATATTACATATCCTAACAATTGAAACTTTTTAAATATAAGGTAACATGCGGAATAAGCAATCATGGAACCGTTTTAGAATAACATATGTTAGAAGCAAAAAAGGCCATTTAAAAATTATGCCACACTGACAGGGTTTTTAGGAAACGTATATTTACCCCTTTTCTCATTTTTTTTGCTAAATGCGAACTGAATTAATTGAACATAAAAAGGAAATCCAAATTTTTTCCGTTGAGAGGTTCCGTGTATAAATTGTCCCAATTGACCTTACTAGAAGAAGGTTTTCTCTTCTTTGACTCAAACTTGCCGTAATTCAAACATTTTTTAAAAATTTCTGATGAAATCTCCAAGAAATATTCTTGTTGATGTTTTACCACTAGCAGAGTGAAAAAAATATATTCACACTTTGGTCTAAACAAGGGGCCGTTCAAAACATACGTTACATTGCCGATTGGAGAGGGGGGGAGTGGTGAGAAAGAATATGACATCAAACAGATATTCAAAAACTCACTCTACATACTCCCGGAGAAAACAGAGAATTTGAAATTGGGTAAAAAGTGAGTGAAGATTGGGTATAAATCCTCTACTGCATGGGAAAATTATCAAATGTTCTTAAAATAGAGCAATTTTTTAAATGCTAAAAGCAGTAAATCGTAAATAAATGGTAAGAATTGTGTTGCTGGCATAGTAAAATTAATGGTTTTTAAAAATTACTAAATTCAAAGCTTTAAGTAACATTAATTATGGAGTATTTTTGTATGCACTCTAGGATTTTGTTCTTGTTGTCTCTATTAAATTTTATTAAACGCCATGTTGGATAAAGTCGTATTCATTTAGTGTAGAATTTCGAAAAAATGCATAGAAAATAATTCAAAATGAAAAGGGACATTTCGAATGTACAGGGTTTTAAGTAACACGTAATTTAGAGATTACTGCCAGTCGATGAAATGCAATATCTGTAACGTATTGCTTGTAAAGATTGCCTCGCAGCATGGCAATTTTAGTTTGGCAGGTAGGCATAAAATTCACGGCTCCCTGAGAAACTTTGTCCTAGCGGATAGAAGAAGATATTTTACAAATATGTCTTTTTCATCAAACTGAAAACGGTAAAAAGACTTAAATTTATTTAGTAACATTTCTAAAAAGTATAGAACATAGTACAAGAATACGAGGAAAATAATGTTATCCCTTGTAACCATCAATGAATATCTTTCGTGTTGACGCGCTGGACAAAACAGTTTTGCGCGTCATCTCGTTGCCGAAACATCGTGCGGTTTATTTTAACAGTGATTATTGTGATTATTGTGATTATTATTCATCTTTTATCATGACCTGTCCTCAGATATTAATAACTTCGAAGATGAAATTGCGAGGGTAAGAGAGTTATCATGTGTTGTATTATATTCCTGAAGAATTTAAGATTTACAATTTGATTTTGGAACGTTTTGGGGATAGAACAAATATTTTAAATTTTCCGAATAAGAGGAAGTACTTTTAATGGTTAAGGAACGTAATTTTATGAAACTACACTCAGAGAAAAAAAGTTTATTCGCGTAAAAAAGTGAATGGTTAAATTTTCCATTGGATCGTGTATCATTTAAACTCGAAACGCATTTTTCCTGGAATTTAGTCAATTGTACCATTTTACATTGCAACATGTGCAAGGAATATAATAAACGCGGATATTTTAAGTTGTGATATTTATTGAATTTAAGGAAAAATGCGGGCAGAGTTTAAATAAGGCACGAAAAAATGGCAAATTTAGAGATAACATTTTTTCCGTGTTTTTAATTTTTTTTTAAATTGTATAAAATGTTTTTTTTTATAACATAATTTTGAATATTTCAACTTTTTTATAATCTAGAAATCTTATATCTTAATGGTGGTGGGGATAAATAATATTTTTAGATTGAAGTCTTTCTTGTAGAATTACTAATTCTGTTAAACCGAACAGGCCAGGTCAATTTTTGGCTGGCTTAGGCGGAATATTACTGTGTTTGAAACAGATGTTCTATCCCAATGGTCTGCGGACAAATACCTCCACCTTACAGTTAGCCTGAGAAACATAATTCAATACTCCTGCGATCCATCTAGAATTATTACTGCAAGTTTCTTTCCACGTTATTCAGTTTTTTCCTCATGTTTGCCATCCAGTGTACGAGGTTTTGTCAAAATTGTCAACTGAATTAAGTTCAGCGATAAATATGTAAAACCCGGTGTTATAATAATGACAGCAGCAGAAAATGGGTCAAAATTGTATACTGTATTTATATGTACTGCACTGTATTTATACTGTATTTATACTTTTATATATAATACTGTATTTGTTTTTTTATATTCTACAAGATGATTGCGGAGCGGTTTTTGTCACAGAAAAGCTAAAAAATGTTTACTACGATGATCACTTTCAAGCGAATGAAGTAGCTCATGAAACTGAAAAGAAATGGAAGTGTTTGACCTGGAACGAATTGAGTCAAGGAATAATTACACATATTGGATGCGCATGTAACGGAGTAAATTATATTGTAAAAAAGTGGCAATAAGTATTAATATTTTATGCGAGTAGTGAATGTATATAAATGGACTGTGTCATATTTATTTTTAAACGAATAAATGATCAAAAGAAATGTTAAATTATCAAGTTTTTTATTTAAATACCTCTTAAATTGGACTGAAATAATAACCGTGCCCATATTAAAAAACTCTTAAAAAGTTAGGTATAACGTGGT
>CAKNYM010051958.1:47799-106714 GCA_932195095.1 Andricus curvator
CCTATGAACCTAACATATAAGTTACATTGGGCACGCTAGAAAATATCGTTATTTGTTGGATAAAAACATATTTGAAATAGTAGCTATCACCATAGTTCCACCGAAAAATTACCATGCTCATGGTATAAGGCACTGTTCTGTAAGGAATTGCAGGTAGCAGGGGAGGGCCATCCTTCCTATTTACCTTTATAAAAATTACCATGCTCAGGGCATAAGGTACTATTCCGTAAGGGATTGCAAGTAGTATGGGAGGGTCAGCTTTCCTATTTACCTCCACAAAAATTCCCATGCTACACGGTACGATATGGTATAAGGCACAGAATTTCTTTCGAGAATTATACGAATAATTACTCAAGTGTTCTGTTATTTAACGCAAAAAGTATTTATGAAAATTTCCAAAACAGGGGACATTAAAATATAGTAACTGAGAAATTATATTTCACTGGAAAGCCCACTGTGTCACCAAGTTATAAGAAATAGTATGAATTTTTACCAGAATTTCTGGTAAAAATCCCCCGAGTTTTCCCTCCGTTTTTAAGGAATTTCCCCTCGTTTCAGTTCTTTTGCTTGAATGCGAACTAAATTAAAAGAACCCAAAAAGGAAGTCCAACTTAACTTTATTAAAATGTGATTCTCTTTCATGAGAAGGTCACTTTTATATCATATTCTTAGAACGAAATCAATCTCTTCTGATTGAAAGTTGTATTATTAGGTTGCAAAATTCGTTTTTTTGTATGTTAAAAATTAATTTCTTCAACTTAAAACTTAGTAATTCTATGGTTGGTTGAAAATTAATTGTTTTTAGTTGAAAGTTCAACAATTTTGCTGAAAATTTATGTGTTCTGTTGAAAATTCTGGTTTTTTGGTAGCAACTCAATCTTCTTGATTGAAAACTCAACAAACTGTTTGAAAGTTAAACTTCTTTGTTGAATATACATTTGCTTAGTTAAAGATCCATCCCTTGGGTTGAAATTTAATGTATTTTGGTGACATTTCGTTGTTTTTTTCTGTTCGAAGTCGAATCCTTCAAATGCAAATTTGAACATTTAATTTGTAGTTGAAAATTGATCGTTTTTTAATTCAAATTTAACTATTTGTTTGAAAATTAACTTTTTTGTAGAATGTTGATATTTTTGACTTAAAAATTTTACAGCTTCATACAAAATTCGTCTTTTGGTTTAAAACTTCATATGTATATTGGGTTTGAAAAATAACCTATTTCCTAGAGAATTCGTCCTTTTTGGTTTGAAAAGGCAACTATTCTTTTGAATTTTTTTTTTCTTTTGACTGTAAAATCTGTCGTTCATTTACCAACTTCTTTTTCAAATTTAATTAACTTGTACAAAATGAATTCATTAGGTTGAAGTTGAATTCGTTTTCCTGAAAACTCAACCTTATTGTTGAATATTTGGCTTTTTGGATGGAAGATTCCTTCTTTTCGTATGAAAATTCAACGATTTTCGAAAAAATGTTTCTTTTTGGTTCAGAATTTAACTGTATTGCTAATTCAAAATGATGTATGTACTTTCAACAAAATAATTAAATTTTTAGATAGGATAATTGAATTTCAACAAAAAGCGAAACGACTTTTCATTAAAATAGATAAATTTTCAACTAAAATAATGTATTTTCGACAAAGAAATCATTATCAAGGTACTTCAAAATTGAACAAAGTAGCTGAATTTTCTACCAACAGAAGATGACATTTGAACAGAACAGTTAAATTTTTACCAAAATAATTAAGGAAGTCGTCTGGTGTAGAGGGCTGAAAATGAGAGTGATTTTGTCGGATAACTGTGATGAAGAGGCAAACGTGGATTCCCTAGACACTTCCAACATTTACTTGTCTAATTATATTGCTCACAAAAATGTTTTGATTGGTTTCACAGAGCCACATACTTTGGCGATATAAGGTCGTATGTACAGCCATCACCGCGCCGAGAAGAAAAACGGCAGGCATGCTAAACCTAAAAAAAATGGATCTGAAACTAAAAAACCAAATAGATTTAGAAAGATCAGTCTCGTATCTACCGGATGAACCGCAAAAAGAAAAAAATAAGGCATTGTTCAAAAAATTTTAGACAAAAAGCATCGTGTCCGCCAATTTGAAAAGCTTGGTTCCTGGCTCTATTCCATAAAAGAATCTGGGGAACGCCAACACGCGTCAGGGTGAAAAAAATCGTTTTTTTTAAACGTCTACACCAGACGACACACTTAAATTCTCAACCAAACAGTATAATTTTTAATCAAACGAAATGAATTCCAAACTTAAAATACATTAGCAGACTTTAAACTGACTGTAGAAAGGAAATAAAGGGAAAAAGGGTGAAGTTTCTTTCAAACAGAGGATAAAATAAGAATTTTTTAAGAAGGAAAAAAGTCTCACTTATTGAAATCTTACTTATTCCACAATACAAATTCTAATTCTATTTATCTGACTGATTCTAAAATTTGGTAAAATTGACCGAAATAGCATTCTGGCTTTCCTCACGAATTAAAAAAATATATATATAATACCCTATTTCTTGTTGCAGAGGTGAGTTTCGAGTCTTTACCTAATAGGCAACCCATTGACCTAAATCGTTCTCCTCCCCAATCTCCCCCTCCTGAGAGGTGCAGATCCAGGTCTCCTGCCAGGAGTTCCAGAGCCAGGTCTCCATCTACCAAAAATCCTTTTGCCGGGTATCTTCCTGCCAGGATCTTTGTTCCACCAACCAGGCTGCCTTCTAGAAATGGACGTGCATATGAACTTGGACGTGGATATGACCTTTCAGAAATGGAATTTATTCGGCTTGTTTCCTATGTTAATCAGCACCGGAATTCAAACATCCGGATACTCCATTTTGGAAGATACACTTTTCCTCCAAATACATCAGCTAAATTAAAAACACCATATAATAATAAATTTGTTCCTTTGCCACTCAATGAACAAATTGTTATATTTGCATCGAATGGTGACGTCTTTGCAATATTGGAGACTATCAATAGTTTTATTGGATTGTATATGTATTTTGAACGCAAAACATGCCGGGCGAAAATAAACATGCGAACGGAACTGGTAACGCCATTGAGCCAGCAAGAAGTTGATGATATTCCAGTAGGTCGCGTACGCCCTATAACGATAGATTATGATATATACCGTACACATCGCCGTCTTTCAAACCAATAATTTAATTTTTTTTTAAAGGACCCCGCACAAAATGTATTGAAAAAAGGTCTCGGTGGATTTCGATAATTTTTTTATATTTTGTAGAACATGACCCCCCGAACAAAAAATCATAATGACAAAACCGCGAAAAATGGACAGATTTTCGTCTGCACCGCGCCAAAGGTACCCTTTTAGACCAGCATTCACGTTGCATGGAGGCTACTGGCGCTACGCTCACTGGAAACACTTAGCACTTTGTAACTGTGACTGTCCATTTTTCGGGGTTTTGTCAGAAGGATTTTTTGTTCGTGGGGCCATGAACTACAAAATGTCACAGTTGCAGAGTGCTAAGTGTTTTCAGTGAGCTTCGCGCCAATAGCTTCTATGTAGCGTAAATGCTGGTCTAAAAGGGTACTTTTGGCGCGGTGCAGATGAAAATCTGTCCATTTTTCGGGGTTTTGTCATTATGATTTTTTGTTCGGGGGATCATGTTCTACAAAACATCAAAAAATTATCAAAATCCACCGAGACCTTTTTTCAATACATTTTGTGCGGGGTCCTTTAAAACTAAATTATAATATTGTTTGTAATCCAAAGTCGTATTAAATTACATAAATAACTTGTCAGCAGATATAATGATACAAATTCAATGTATTATCGATCTCAATGATTTCAGTCTTTGGTCAATATCTCAGTTAGACTTTTGTCACAGCTGAATCAAATGCAAACTAATCTGATATAACCCAATAAGAAAATTTAACTTGTTTTTGTCAAAAATTACCTTTTCTTGATGGAAACTTAACTATTTTGTATAATTTTTTCTATTTGAACATATTACCATTTGGTGAACATATTTGTGATTTCTTGAAAAACAAATCTTTTTTGTTTGTAAATTCATCTCTTGCTGTAGACACTTTATAATTTTTAACTGAAAAGACAACAGTTTGTTTGAAAATTAATCGGTTTTGATTGAAGATTGACTCATTTTGGAAAAATTTGTCTTCCTAGATGAATCCTACTGTTTCTTATTCAGAATGAAAATAGTTTTCTGGTTTACATATCAACTATTACATTTTTCTTTAAGTATTTATCATTTTTGTTAGAAAATTTCAATTTTGTTGGTTAGAAATTACTTAGATAATAAATATATATAATATATAACACATTATATATAAGATATACAATAGATACACTAAAAAAAATCGTCCTTGTTAAAAAGAAATTCACTTATTAATTTTTTTTAAAGAAAGTTTAACTGTTCCATTTTTGGCTAGAAGTGATTATTGTTTTTTCTTTGAACTATTTGGTTGAAAGTTAAACAGATTGATTGAAAATATATTTTGTTGTTGTTGAAGATTAAACTAATCTGCTAAAAATTAATTTTTTGATTGTTGATGATTCATAATTTGAGTTGAAAATTCATTTCTTTTATTGAAAATTCAACGATTTCGTTGAAAGTTATTTTCTCAACATTAATATTTTCAACAGTAGTAGCAGTAGCAGTAGCAGTAGTAGTAGCACGATAACTTCCGAAAGAATGGTTGGAAATGCTTTTCGTTCAATTAGTGGCAAATATTATTAAAAATAAGGAATTTAGTTTCCCGGTCAAACTATGCAAGATGCAAAAAAAAATGATTTGATAAAAATTTGTCATCGAAAGATGATCTACAAAGCTGTTAATTATTTTTTAATAGGATGCGTAGTGTTTGTTTGAATAGTTACAAATGACATTAAAAATTAAAAAATGATTCAGCTAAAGAGATTAACAAACTTTTTATAAATAATTTTTTGGTGTGACGCACAGTTTTTTTCTAATCGTGAAAAATAGCATTAAACAAAAAATGAAAATTTTTGGAAAAGCCTAATCGCCAAAGCCGCAGGTGCTTTGAAAAATATTCCTGATATTCGAAAAATGTAGTCAAGATAGACGCATCAAACGTACGAAAACCGGAAATACCTGCTGAACCTCACGGGGTTTACGGAACATCTAAATATCATTATTAAAAATATATTTTTTTGTGGAACATACTAAATTCCTGGACGATATGCATCAAAATTCAATTAAAATTGTAGAACACATACATTAGTACTGATAACAATTATTACGCATTAAGAATTTTTCTTACATGATTTTTCTTCATATGCTAGGTTGATTGTACTGATAATGATGTTTACTTTAGATAAGAGTATAGCTATTCCATTATTAGCAAAGAAGCTCATGATAACCAATAATGACTAGTACACATATGTCAGTGAATATGTTCAATCTTTTTCACTCATCTTTTGCAAAATTTTCGTAAAAATATGCAGATCCGTATCAGTACGCTGCTCCTCAGAATCGTGGGTTTTCAGCTTCTTTCTGGTAAGAGTACTCAACATAATATAAATCCTCATGTAAATATGAGATATTACGTATGCCAACAATTAAAATTTTTTAAATGTGCGGTGATTCGCAATTGCTCTAAATAATCCTCTCCGATATCCCCACTACTGCCAGACTAAGCAAAGCATGTATATGCTTTCTTTCTCTGCACTCTCTTACCATGCCATCTGCTCAAAAATTATGATGATTTCTCACGAAAAACTTCAAAGTTAATCCCTCAAAGTTTCAATTCCGCCATTTAGCCTTACTGCCATATACTGTTTTTTCAAATGTAAAGCTAACATCCAAAACAAGCAATTATTGACCCCTTTTAAAATAACAAATGTTAGAATTAAAAGGGACCATTCAAATATTGTTTCACACTGGCGGGGGGGGGGGGGGTACGATTTTAGACGTAGGGGGAATGGGCTAACGCAGACTGTGATGTCATACATTGCAAATAAAAATGAGAACAACAATTGCTGGTTAACAATTATTCCTTCTTAGTTGAAATTTAAAAAATTTGGATAAAAATTAATATATTTTGTTGTAAATTCTTGTTCTTTGGTGGCAACTCAACTTTCTTGATTGAAAACTCAAAAAAACTGTTCAAAAGTTGAACATTTTTATTGCTTGAAAATCCATCTCTTTGGTTGAAATTTAAACTATTTTGTTGAAAATTCGTTGTTTTGTTTTTCTGTTGAGAGCTGATTTCTTTAACTGGCAATTTGAAATTTTAATTTGTAGTTCAAAATGGAAAGATTTTAAATTAAATTTCAACTATTTGTTTGGAAATTAACTCTTTTGTAGAAACTTGATGTTTTTGATTTGAAAATTCAAGAGCTTTATAGGAAATTCGTCTTTTTGGATTAAAAATTCTCATGTTCAGGTTGAAAAATAAATTTCTGTCGAGAATTCGCCTTTTCGGTTTGAAAATTAAACAATTTTGTTAACAATTTTTTTCTCTTTTGATTGTAAAATCACTTCTTTATTTAGCTATCTCTTTAATTTGATTAATGTATACGAAATTCAATCAGTCTGTTCAAAGTTGATTCATTTTCTTGAAACTTCAACTGTGTTGTTGAACATTTGTCCCCTTGGATAAATGATTTATCCTTTTCAACTGAAAATAACTTTTTTCTTAAACTTTAACTTTCAATGAAGTAGTTGAACTTTTTACCAAAAAAGATGACTACTTAACAAAATAGTTGCATTTTTAGCAAAATAATTAAATTCTTAACCAAACAGTAAAATGTTTGAGCCTGCAACTAGCGTTATAGAATTTGGGCCCTTAATTCGGATTATGGCGAAACGTTTTACTGGTCAGACCTCTAAAAATCCTACTTATTGTACGATACATATTTTAATTCTGTTCACGTGACTAATTCTGAAATTTGGAAAAAATTTTTTAAATCGAATTCTGCCTTTCCTAACAAACATGAAAAAAATTGATTCTCCATTTCTTTTCGCAGAGGTGTGTTTCGCCTTTTTACCTAATAGGCAACCCATTGACCTAAATCGTTCGCCTCCCGAATCTCCCCCTCGTGAGAGGTCCAGATCCAGGTCTCCTCATGGCAACGATGCTCCTGTCAACTGCGTTCCTGCCGTGTATCTTCCTGCCAGGATCATTGTTCCACCTACCAAGCTGCCTTCTAATGACGGAAATGGATATGACCTTGCAGAAATTGAATATATTTGGCTTATTTCAATAGCAAACCAGCACAGGATATTCAAATTTGGAAGATACACTTTTCCTTACAATACATCAGCTAAAATAAGAACACGATCTAATAAACTTGAACCTGTGCCACTCAATGAGCAAATTGTTCTATTTACATCTGATGGTGACGTCTTTGCGATATTGGAGACTAGTAAGACTTTGACTGGATTGTATCTGTATTATAAAAAAAATAGAAAAAGGTCGAAAATAAACATGATAACCGAATTTGTTAAGCCATTGACCTCAGAAGAAATTAATGAAATTCCAGTAGGTGCCCATCGTCATATCATGCAAGATTATGAAATATACTGGCAAAAACTTGCGTAAACCGCAATCCTCCAAACCAATAATTTAACTTTTTTAAAGTTCAAAACTGAATTATAAAATTGTTTGTTATCAGATGGCGGATCAATATGATACAAATAACTTGTAATTGGAAACAATAATAAAAAGTCGAAACAAAACAGATATTTAAATTATCTATTTTTATTAAAAACTTTGGTTACATATTTTCTAACTTATACCCAGCTAAAATTTTTGGATAAGTTCCAGATTCCGCAATTGATACGCACTTATCAGAAATCAATCCGATTATCGAATTTTCTCCAAATCATATTCGGTTTGATCCCAAACTTGTACGAAAATAGTCAGGAATGTGTCTGGTTAGGTCCGAAAATAAACTGGATAAAAAATTTCGACTCAGGACAGAGTCCGATAAGATCCGAAATTTCTCCGGAATCTAGAACCAGAAATAATTTTCGAGAAAGTATGAGAGGGAAGTAGTCCAGTCTGATCCGGGCAAAATAAGTCCGGACAAAAATACGGAATCTGGAACAAGTGCGAATCAATCTGAAATTAGTCCAGGAGGAAAATTTATCATCTACTAGAATTAAAACACTGATGGAAAGAAGTCCGGTTGGATCCGAAATTTGTCCGGGTAAAACCACGGAATCCGAAACCAGTGTAAATCAATCTGGAATGAGTCCGCAAATAAAATTTATTATCCGCTAGAATTAAATTGCTAATGCAAAGTCGTCCGGACAATTTTCAGAATCCGGAATTTGTCCGGAATTTGTAGCAGGGTAGGGTTGTATGGTTTTACAAAACTTTCACTATGTAGTAATTTATATTTATTAATAATAATATGATAATAAACATATTACTATTCATTAATCGCAGGCGCCACAGTCTTTCCCCTTTTTCACTCTTTTAAGAACTTTCTCGTTTTCCATTCAAAAACGTGAACTGAATTTAAAATAACTCAATGAGAAAATTCAAATATTTTTTGATAAAAATGATCTTTTTTTTTTGTTGGAAATTCAACTTTGTTGTAAGAAATTTGTTTTTCTTCTTACTTGAACATACAACTATTTGTTAAACATTTTTTTATTTCCTTGAATGACAAACCTCTTTCGTTTGTAAATTCATTTCTTTTGGTGAAAAATTTGTTGAAAATTCATTTTCTTCGTGGAAGATTTGTCACTTGAGTTGGAAATTTACAATTTTCCTTGGAATATTTACTTTGACAACTTTTATTTGTACATGGCTTCGCGCGGGTGCCCATCATATCCAGAATTTTAGTACACATTTTTATAGAAATACATAGTAAATTATTATTTTTCAAATTCAGTAATGATAGTCCGGGAAATAAAAATGGAAAATTTAACTATTCGTATTAGAGATTCATTATATATATTAATACTGATAACAATTGCTACGCATTGAGATTTTTGCTCACTTAATTTTTTTCACAAGCTAGGTTGATTGTGATGATAATGATGTTTACTTTAGATAAGAACCTACCTATTCTTTTGGTAGAAGAACAGCTCAAATAATTCTCACTTATCGTTTACGAAATCTTCTCAAAAGAATGAAGATCCGTATCAGTACGCTGCTCCTTACAATCGTGGTTTTTCATCTTTTTGCTGGTAAGAGTACTCAACATAATATAAATCCTGAAGTAAATATAAAAAATTATATAATCCAACAACTGAAACTTCAGAAATGAAACTTATTTTGGGACGAGAGTGAATTGAAAAAAACGATTCGAGTCTCCCTTTTGTGCGGCGATTCATAATAATTTTTCTAAAGACTCCTTTGCGATATCCCCACTACTGCCAGGCTCAGCAATGTATTTATATGCTCTCTCTCTCTCTGTCTCTCTACTCTCTTACCATGCGATCTCCTCAAAAATCATGATGATTCCTCACGACAATTTTCAAGGGTGATCCATCAGAGTTTCATTTTTAACCTCATCTTATTTGACTATTCTATTGTTGGTTGAAAATTGATCATTTTTAGTTAAAAGTTGAAAATTTTGCTGCAAATTCATTTATTTTATTGTGAATTTTTGTTTAAAAATTCATCATTTTCAGTTACAAGTTCAACAATTTTACTGAAAACTCATTTATTTCCTTGTAATTTCTTATTCTTTGGTAGGAACTAAGCTTTCTTGACTGAAAACTCAAGAAAACTGTTTAAAAGTTGAAATTCTTTGTTAAATAAGCATTTTATAAGTTGAAAATTCATCTCCTTTGCTGAAATTTGAAATATTTTGTTAAAAATTCGTTGCTTTGATTTTCTGTTGAATGTCGATTTCTTTAACTGCAATTTTAAATATTTAATTTGTAGTTGAAATTTGATCGCTTTTAGATTAAAATTGAACTATTTCATTGAAAATTAACTTTTTTCTAGAAATTTGATATTTTGGTCTTGAAAATTCAACGTCTTTATAGAACATTCGTCCTTTTGAATGGAAAATTCTCATGTTGAAGTTGAAAAATAAATTAGTCTAGAGAATTTGCCCGTTTTGTATGAAAATTAAACACTTTTAAAAATTTTTTTTTTCATCCTTGACTGTGAAATTACTGCTTTATTCAGCTATTTTTTAAAAAATTAAATAATTTGTACAAAATTCAAATATCAGGTGAACAATTAATTTTCTTTTAAATTCAAGTGTGTTGTTTGTAATTTTTATTTTTGGATAAAAGATTCGTTCTTTCGAAATGGAACTTTAACTGTCTTCTATAAAAAATTCGTCGTTGTGGCTTCAAAGTCAAATTGGATTGCTAATATAAAAAGGTGGAATTTCAACAAAATAATTTTATATCCAAATAAATAGTTAAATTTTCAACAGTAAAAGATCAATTTTTATTAAAAAATATAATTTTTTTCAAAAATTGAATATTTACATTTTCGTTAAAACAAATTTTCAGCTGAGAAAGTTCAATTTGCCACAAACAATGGACCAGTGAAATTTTTAGTTAAAAAAATTAATTTTCAACAAAAATTGAAACGATTTTTTATTCAAATATACGAATTTCCAGAAAAAATGATGTATTTTCAAACAAAAGAAAAAATTATTATCAAGGTACTATAACTTTCAAAAAATAGTTGCATTTTCAACAAATTAATTAAATTCTTAACCAAACTATATAGATTCCAAACTAAAACTATGGTAGCAGACTTGAAATTAAGTGTAAAAAAAAGAAAAAGAGGAAAAGGGGGAAATGTGAAAGTGATTTTGAAGCTTATAAAGTTATTCTTGAACTGTACCGTTGCAGGGCCACCTTTTGCTTGATAAATGTTAAACAACAAGTTAATTTTGAAACAAAAATAAAACGAATTTGTAACAAAAAAGTTACATTCTTAAGGAAAAAAAATTATTTTTAACTGAAATAATGAATCATCACCCAAAGAAATAAATTTTTAACTAAAATAGTTTATCTTCAATCAAAAAAATAAATTTTTAACTCAGAAGTTGAATTCTCTCCCAAAAAGGACAAATTTTCAACAAAACAGATTAACTTTCAACCAAGGGGATACAATTTCTATCAAAAAAATAAATAAATAAATTTTTGGCAAAAAATGAAATAGTAACATTTCCAGTTAAAAAAAGTAAGTTTCAATAGAAAGGAAAATAATTTTCAATCACAGGAATGAATTTTCTACCAAAAAAATTAATGTTCTACCAAAAAAAGATTAATTTTAACAAAGTACATGAATTTTCAATAAAACTTGAATTTTTGAGGAATTTCCAAGCTAAGAGTTGAATTTTCAACAAAGGACAGAAATTTTTATTCGAATAGCTGAATTTTCTTCTGAAGAAGATAAATATTTGACCAAACATAGAGTTGTTAAAATTCCAGTTAAAAAATTTACTCAGAACAACAAAAAATTTTCGAAGAAATAGTTCAATTTTGATCGCAAAAGGGGTTTCAACTAAAATGATGAATCATCAACAAAAAAAATTAATTTTTCACAAAGTGCCACTTTCAAGTAAGTTGAAAATTGATTTTCTATGTTTTTTCATGTTGAAAAAATATCAAAAGTATGGTGTCGGATAACTGCACACGTGGCGAGACATGATTTGTTAATGAGAAAAATTATCAGGTAATTTTAAAGAATTGTAAGCAAATGAACAGAAATTGCATCATCCATATTGAATTTACTGAAATTTTCCCGCATCAATAAAGGAAGCTCTGTTCAATAATATAAAACGTTTTCAAATCATTTAAGATTTTCTATAAAGCCTCTAGAAAAATGTTGGGAAATGAAGCGAGTTCTTTCTCTAAAGAAAGGGTGTTAAGTACGCGTGCAGCGCACACAATGTTCTAATTTAAACAAAAAATGGTTGATAAATAATTTTTTGCTCAGTCAATATGAAAATAAATAATAATAAATAAACAATTTAACATATTTCAAAATCAATAGGGCAGGGTGCAGATTTATCATCTACGCGCTGTACAGCCCTGAACTAAGGATCCAGAAGCAGTGTACTACAGTTCTTCAAAGTCCACGAGGCTACACAAATATTCTCATTCTGTTCATGTGACTGATTCTGAAATTTTGACAAATTTTCCGAAATCACATTCTGTCTTTCCTCATGAAATGAAAAAAAATGAATTCTCTATTTCTTGTTGCAGAGGTGAGTTTCGTGTCTTTACCTAAGAGGGAAGCCATTGACCTAAATCGTTCTCCTCCCAACTCTCCCCCTCCTGAGAGGTCCAGATCCAGGTCACCTCCTTTCGTGTCTTCACCGAACAGGGAACCCACTGACTCAAATCCTTCTCGTTCCAGGTATCCCCCTCCTGAGAGGTCAAAATCTAGGTCTCCTCCTTTCGAGTCATTACCTAATAGGGAACCCATTGACCTCAATCGTTCTCCTCCCAAGTCTCCTCCTCCTAAGATTTCCAGGTTGAGGTCTCCTCCTGCCACACAGCCTCCTGCCACATATCCTCCTGCCATATATCCTCCTGCCACATATCCTCCTGCCAGGATCATTGTTCCACCTACCAGGCTGCCTTCTAATGACGAACTAGGATATGAACTTGCAGAAATGAAATTTATTCGGCTTACTTCCCATCTGAATCAGTACAGGATATTCCAATTTGGAAGATTCACTTTCTCTCGAAAAATATCAGCTAAATTGAGAACACCATCTAATCATCTTGTGCCTTTGCCACTCAATGAACAAATTGTTATGTTTACATCCGATGGAGAGATTTTTGCAATATTGGAGACTAGTAAGACTTTGACTGGATTGTATATGTTTTATAACCGAAATAGAAGCCGGGCAAAAATAAACATGCAAACCGAATTTGTTAAGCCACTGACCTCAGAAGAAAAATATGGAATTCCAGTAGGTAGCAATCGCTTTATCATGCAAGATTATCGAATATACCGAGAAAAACTTGCGTAAAGCGCAATCCTCCAAACCTATGATACTTCTTTTTTCTTAAATTCAAAAGTGAATTGTAATTCTGTTTGTGATCCAAATTCGGATCTAAATTATATTAATAACTTGTTATTGGAAATAATAATAAAAAAACGAGAAAAGAACTGACATTTGAATCATCGATTTTTTTCTTAAACTATGGTTACTCATTTTTCAAGTTGCACCTTGCCAAAAAAATCGGATATGTTTCGGGTCCTACAATTGGTCCGAACTCATCTGAAATCAATCCGATTAACGAGTTTTCGTTGAAACATATCCAGTTCAATCGAAAAATTTTACGAAAATAGTCAGGACTGTGTCTAAATAAGTCCTAAATTCATCTGGATAAGAAACTTCGACTCCGGGCAGAATCCAATAAGATCCAAAATTTGTCCGGAATCCAGAACCTGAAATAATTTTCGTTAGAGTAAAGAGACTTTGTAAAGACAACCAGTCAAACCAACATAAGTCCGGACAAAAATAAGCAATCCGGAACAACTCCGAATCAATCTGAAATTAGTCCGGTAAGAAAATGTATTATCCGCTAGCATTCAAGTTCTACTGGAAAGTCGTCCAGTTGAGTTCGGAATTTGTCCAGAAAAAAAAATCAGGAACAAGCCACAAGAATTAAAATACTGATGGAAAAAATTCCGGTTGGATCCGGAATTTGTTCCGCTAAAAACATGGAATTAAAAACGAGTCTACATCAACGCGAAATCAGTTCTCAATTAACTTTATTAAATAAATTATAAAATTTGTATTGGTTTTTTGAAGTAAAACTTCTTTTGGGACGGGAGTGAATTGAAAACTGAAACTGAATGAATTGAAAATTGAAAGTTAAACACAAACTCACTTAATAATTTTTTCAACAGAATGTTTACCTACATTTTATACCGAAATTTTCATTTCCAAATTAACTATTTAGTTGAGAGTTCAAAAGTTAAAAATTAATTTTTTTTGAAGATTCATCATTTTAGTTAAACATTTATTCCTTTGGTTGAAAATTCAACGGTTTTGTTCAAAATTATTTTTCAACATTGATTTTCTCAACTAAAAATTAACTATTCTATATTGGTTTGATTTTTTATCTTTCTCAGTTATTAATTTAACTTTATGGTTAACAATTGAACTATTTTGTTCGAAGCTCGTTTTTCTCTGATGAAAACGAATTTTTCAAACTGAAATGAAACTATTCAATTTTCGATAAGACAATTTTTTGTAGTTCAAAATTCAATTACTTAGTTGAAAATTCGTGGAAAAACTGTGTGCCTGAAAATTCCGTGTTTTTATTCCAAAATTTTCTTTTTTCTGCTGAAAATTCATCTATACTAATTTTGGATATATTTTTGAAATAAAAATTCATCTTTTTGGTTGAAAATTCAACTACTTGGATGAGAGTTGAACACATTGGTTGAAAATTAATTTTTTCGTTGCTGAAAATTAACCTATATTGTTGACAATTAGTTTTCTTGGTTGAAAATTAGTTTTATTCACTGAAAATTAAATCATTGATTTTTTGTTTTGAAATTCAACCACTGAATTGAAATTTCAGCTCCTTTGTTGAAAATCCTTTTTTTTTTGTGTTAAAGATTTATCACCTCAGTTGAAAATTCATTCCTTTGGTAGAATATTTAAGTATTTTGTCGAGAATCATTGTCTTTAAAATTAATTTTTTTAACTGAAAATTTGACTATCCCATTTTTGGTTGTAAATGCAAACCTTTCAATGGAAAATTCAAATGCCTAGTAGAAATTTGATGGATTCTGTTTAAATTCGTCGTTTTTGGTAGAAAATTAATCTTCTTGGTTGAAAATTCACCTTTTTGGTTCAACAATGAGTTCACAGAGAAAAACAATTTTCTATTTCCAAAAAAGCAAAATAAGTCAATTTGTTCACAATAATTGTTTAGAAAAATAACAATTGTAGTTGAAGTATAATCTCTTTTGTTACGATATTATTTTTGAGATAAAAGGAAACGCTCCCAGAGAATAGAAACATTTTCTTGGTATCAAAATGCCATATAAGAAAATTTGTTTATAACAATGAAAATTGCTTCGTAGGAGAAAAACATCTATGTGTTCCAAATACGATGCGAGTGACTTCGCTCATAACAATTGTACGCAATAGTAGCAATTGTTCTTAAATAAAACTATTTTCTATGTTCTTATTATTTATCAGGGAGGAAGAAAAGACAATCCGCTAAAAAGAAAAATTTACAATGATCAAAACTATAAAATGATTAATTTTTTTATCAAACCTGTTTACAACAATATCAATTATTGTTGTGTGAAGATGATTCCGAAGATAATAAAAGGTTTCTATGTTCAGGAATTGAACCTGAGTTAATTTGTTTATAAAATTCAGAATGGTTCTCTTTAACTTTTTTTTTGATGATTATTTATTACTTTTACAGAATTCAACGACGAAATAAGTACTAATAATTAAACTGAATCACCGGAAATTTAGCAAATATCTGGTTTATTCATGAATTTGTTTTTAGAAATTAAAGAAATTCTGAAGTTTTTTCTGAAATTTAATTTTTTTTCACGGAGAGTATAGACACTAATTTGATATGTTTCCAAAAAAATTCTTAATCTAGAGATAATATTTTTAAATAATTAGGGTCTCCTCTTTTGAGCTCAATTGCTAATTTTCTAAGTGCTGTTTGCTTCATCAATCCTCATATAAAAACAGATTTTCTTTCCCAAAAATGCTGTTTCTTCATTAATAGGAGTAAAAAATAGCTGCCCACTTAATAAAAAAATCACCATCGATTTTTTGGTCCAAGGCTGGCTTCCTCGTTCCACGTCACATATGTATAAAAGCTGATAACAATTATTGCGCATTTATAATTTTTCTGACTTGAAACAAGTATTTTATTTTATAAAGATTTGTTAAAAAAAATGTAATATCTCAACAAAAATGTCTGCGATTTTTTTCACAATTTGAGTTGATTGCACTGATGATAATTTGTATTGTAGATAAGAATTTACATAATTTATTAGCAGAACAGCGTACAAGGTTTATTAAATGTTGTTTACGTAATATCGACACATTAAAAAAATTTCATATTTCTTTAGGTTTCGTGGCTAATGATAACTGATAGTGTTTAGTATATATATAGCAGGCAATATTTTCAATCTTTCCTTCTCATCGCTTACGAAATCCTCCTAATAAGATGAAGATCCGTATTAGCACGCTGCTACTTACATTCGTGATTTTTCTCCTTTTTGTCGGTAAGAGCACTCAACATTACATAAATTCTAAAATAAACATGGAATATTGCATATTCTAAGAAATAAAATATAAAAAAATTTAAAGTTCACATTCAAAATCAGCAATCATTCTACCCTTTTAAAATAACATATGTTAGAAGCAAGAAAGGCGACTTAAAAATTATGCCACACAGACATGGAGGAGTGGGGTTTAACAGGTTTTCGTGGCGATTTGTGATATCACACATGGAAAATAAAAATAGGAATAACAATGTTTTGAAATGCTTGAAAAAATAGAAGTTAGCCTTTCAGGAAACATTCTTCATGATGTTCTACCTTTAGTATAGTTAGAAAACATAAGAAACCGGATAGAAACCGGATAGGAACCAATTCGGTTTTTACCTGGTTCTAACCGATTTTTGTCCGGTCTCAATTTAAATTTCTTGAACGTAGCCGGATCCCAACCGGTTCTTATATTGTGAAAATATTCTAATCGGTTCTAACCGGTTTTTATCCGGCAAATGGAACCAAAAATTAAAAATTGGCAGACCAAAGTTCGTTTCTAACTGGTTCCTAACCGATTCCTACAGGGCACTCGACACAGAAAACATTCTAACCGGTCCTAACCGGTTTCTATCCGGCAAATTAGAACCTGAAATTAAATGACAACAAAGTTGTATCAACTCTATCGGACAAGTTTATTAAAATCTTAAAAACTCAACGTTTCGGAAATATACAATTTCCATCGAAAGCCCCAGTCATATTTTTCGAGTAGAGTTCAATGATTGAGATCAATTTAAAAAGTCAGTAGTAGAGTTAAAAATATATATCAAGAGATGCCGATTAAAATTTAATGTATAAAATTTCTGTAAAAGGAATTATAATTTGATTAGTAAATAATAATATCATAATAAAGATAGAGGTTAGGTTCAAAATGATAAAGAGATATAGTTACCAGATTTCAATTAAAGAAATACTTCAAAAAATGTGTGTGGCGAATAAAATTAAAATAGTTTATAACAGACTGTTAACTAAATAAAATTTTTAAATTTAAAAAATATATTTTTTACTAGTATGAGAGCAGGATGGAAAGGCATCCTGATCTCATAAAGATAACTGCAAAAGTCACTGTCAAGGAAAATGAACTAAGCTAACATACAGTAGAAGTGAAAAAAGGCGCCAAAATTTGAAAAGTAATATAGCAGCTGAAGTGTTGAAAACGGTTATTTAAGAAGTAGAAACAAGCAATATAAGTTAATTTTTGTATTCAATATTGTGAGAAATTCAAGAGAAGAAATTTATTGTTAGAAATTTGTTATAAATTTTATAAAAATAATTGTAGAATAGAATTGTAGGATTCATTGAGATGGTCAAGATCAGTGATTTTATTGAGACAGTGATCCAGTTCTATATTATCTTTATTGATAATTATTTTCATGATAATTTAAATTATTTAAAGAAAAGGGTTAAAGATTATACGTTATAGAGGTTAGCAAAATACATAAATCACAATTTCATTTGATTCCATTCAATTATTTTCAAATTCTTTTGACTGTAAAATCTCTCCTCCATTCAGCTGTTTTATAGAAAATTTAAATAATTTTTTTCAAAATTCAAATATTCGGATGGAGTTTTAACAGAATAATTTAATTTTTAAACAAATAGTTTTTTCAAATGTAAAAGATCAATTTCGTTTAAAAAATACCATTTGTTCGAAAAATGGAATAGTTACATTTTCAAATAAACGAATTATTTATTAACCAAGAAAAAAAGAATTGTTAACAGAAAAGGTGAATTCCAAAGAAAATAGTTACATTTTCAACTAGAAAAGATCAATTTTGAACAAATTTGCTAAATGTGTAAATAAAAAAGTTCAAATTGCAACGAAATATGGACCATTTGAATTTTTAGTTGAAACAATTAATTTTCAACAGAAAGTGAAACGATTTTTTTATTGAAAAAAGATGATTTTTTGACTGAAATGATGCACTTTCAACTACAAAAAATAATTAATTTTAATGCAATTTCTATGTTTTTTTTCAAATCAAAGCTAATATAATTCTCCATAGATCGGTCGAGGCCGATTTTAAAAAAAAGTTTACTTTTTATTTTTTTATTTAATAACAAGAATGGAAAATTATTATTTGTTTCTTTAGAAAGGTACCGGTTTTTGAAAAATACTTGAAATCAATCCAAAATACCTAGAATCAATAAAGAATCTATCCAGAAAAGTTGTTTAATAGCTTAGAAATTGTTTAAAAATTTATTGAATTTTCTATAAACAAATAAGTAAGTGAAAATGGATTCGTGGGGATTGGCAGTGATTCGTGAATTAATTTGCAAGAAAATTGAACAATTTTTGTTATAAACAAATTTTTATGAAAAATTATCCATAGCAGGTACTTATGTTGAAATAAATCTAATTTTTTCTATTGAACCGGACAAAAATTATATGACAATGTCGCAAAATTATCAGATTCATTCATCCAATAACAAATAATGACTGTTTAAACAAATCTAATTAAGAAATGCACTAATTTCTAAACTTTTAGGGAGCTTATCATGAATTCAATTAGAAAACAGTTTTTGTCTACAAATTGTTCAAATTTAGCGCAAATCAATTCACAAACCACTGCCAATCCCCATGAATACATTTTCACTCACCTATTTGTTTACAAAAAATTCAATACATTTTTAAACAATTTCTAAGCTATTAGAAAACTTTGTTGGACAGTTGCTCTATTGATTATGGTTATTTTGGATTGAATCCAAGTATTTTTCAAATTCCGGTACTTTTCTACAAAGAAAATAATTTTTTCCCATTTTTGTTATTGAATAAAAAAAGAATAGTATATTGTGCTACAAGTTGAAAAAGCGAGAGATTTAAAACGAGTGTGAAGTTAGCTACCCGAGCGGAGCGAGGGTGGCTATCACACGAGTTTTAAATCGTCGCTTTTTCAATGTGTGGGACACGATACTTTTTCTATAATTTGTTAAAAAGTGCTAGTTTTTGTTTACCTGTTTTTTGTGTAAAAAGAAGGCGATTTTTTGTCGATTGACGCAACAATGACAATGGTAATTATCACAACCATGGCAATAATATGGCAGTAATAATAAGCTGGTTCTCACAATTGAATAGTTGGCCCGTAAAGTTGAGGGCTTCAAAACTTCCGATTTTTCGTGAAAAAAACCAAGCACAGTATTTTCGGAGAAACTCACGGTGTTTTTTTGCTTTTGCCAAGTGACAAAAGTACATACAAAATACACAACTCGAGACTTTTCAGGAAATTGCTTTTAGGTTAGGGACGACAGTCGGAAAATAGAATGAAGCTGGCTGCGCACGATGCACGAGTCCACCCGAGGCAGAACGAACCCACCCGAAATAACATTTACTTTTTCCACTGTGCCTCACTTTTATCACTGTCCATTTACTTTTTCCACTGCATCTGTCCACTTTTGTCACTGTTGCCCGGAAAGGTCGGCACTGCGCATGCGCCACGTCATCGAACAAAAATCGGTAACTTTTTACACCAAAAACAGGTGGAAAAACTGGCACTTTTTCGCGAATTATAGAAAAAAAACCTTTATTTTAAATCCGCTTCGACTAATCTATGCAGAATTTTATTAGCTTTGATTAAAGTGGTCCAGACACAGGTCTTCTCCTGCCAATCATCCCTCTGCCAAATATCCTGTAAAGTATCCTCCTGCCAAGGATCATCCTATCACGTATCCTCCTGCCAAGTATCTTCCTGCCAACTATCCTCCTGTCAACTATCCTCCTGCCAAGTACCCTTCTGACAAGTATCCTCCTGCCAGGTATCTTCCTGCCAGGACAATTCTCCCACCTACCAGACTGCCTTCTAATGACGGAAATAAATTCAAAAAATTCAATCCACTACTTCTTCTTGCAGATTTGAGCTTCGGGTCCTTACCTAAAAGGGTACCTATTGACCTAAATCGTTCTCCTCCCAAGTCTCCTTCTCCTGAGAGGTCCAGAACCAGGTCTCCTCCTGCCGAGAATCCTCTCACCGCGTATCCTTCTGACAGGATCATTGTTCCACCTACCAGGCTGCCTTCTAATGACGGACGAGGATATGAACTTGCAGAAATGGAATTTATTCGGCTTACTTCGATGGCGAATGAGCACCGAATATTCAAATTTGAAAGATTCACTTTTCCTCGAAAAACATCAGCTAAATTGAGAACACCATCTAATCATCTTGTACCTTTGCCACTCAATGAACAAATTGTTATGTTCACATCCGATGGAGAGGTTTTTGCAATATTGGAGACTGATAGGACTTTAGCGGGATTGTATACGTATTTCAAACACAATAGACGTCGGTCGAAAATAAACATGCGAACCCATTTTGTTAAGCCATTGACCTCCGAAGAAATCAATGAAATTCCAGTAGGTAGCATCCGCCATATAATGTTTGATTATAAAATATACCTGGAAAAACGCGTGTAAACCGCAATCCTTCAAACCAATAATTGACCCGCCGGATGCAATAACCAGCCCGATGCTCGAAAACGCGTAAAAGTATTGTCCGATCGTCTCAAAGCAAGCAAATTTTAGAAACGAAAAATCAATTTTTTGAAAAACGTAGAATTCCAGATGATTAGGAAGGGAAACTTTTTCCTTTCAGAATTTTTTTTTGCCAAACGTTTATTTTTAATAATAAAAACCAAATATTGAAAAAAGTTTCTCCCTGACTTAATTAAGTTTTAAAACTTAAATCCTTGTAACTCGGCCAAATATTATTGAAATGAGTTTATATTTGTAGGGCGTATTCAAAATACTCTATCAATGCCTTGGAAATTATGAAAAAGTTAACAATCGCTTATTGTTTACTAATATTTAACTTCCAGTGAGTGATTTGTTCAGCAATGTTGAATGAAGTTTTTTGGAAAAATTTAATATGTAATCTTTGAAAATTTACTGAGATATTCAGATTTGGAAAAAGTACTCGACGTCTGCCCGTGCTGTTAGCTAATGCGTTGCGAGGACTGCTCTGTCAGGCAGCCGTCTCGAAGTTCAGTCTGTGCGGGCAGACGTCTGGTACTTTTTCCAAATCTGAATATCTCAGTGAATTTTCAACGGATATGAGATTTTCCGAAAAAGTTCATTTAACATTGCTGAGCTGATCACTAACTGAAAGTTGTTTGAAAGTCGAAGTTACCTAGATACTTTTTACCGGTAAAACCAAGAAAACACAATTGTTGATTGACCTCATTTTGCAATTGAATATTATTAAACAATAAGCGATTGTTAACTTTTTCATGATTTCCTAGGCATTGCTAGAGTATTTTGAATACGTCCTACAAACATGAACTCATTTAAATAAAATATAATAATATAATAATACAATTTTCTTTCTTCGAGAAGATCAGACAATACTTTTACGCATCTCCGAGCTCGGGCTGGTTATTGCACCCGGCGGCTCAATTCATCTATTTGGAAATTTGAAACTAAATTATAATATTGTTTGTGATCCAAAGCCGGATCAAAATTACATTAATAACTTTTAATTAGAAATAATAATAAAAATTCAACGTATTATTGAACTTAAGGATTTCAGTGTGTGGTCAATGTCTCTGCCAGTCTTTTCTAGCAGGAGAATTTCACGCTGGACTCACGAAAAACAGAAATTTGAATCATCGATTTTATTTAAATTTTGGTTACTTATTTTTTTAGTTGTAGGGTTGTAAGGTACAGGAAAAAATCTGCTCCACGCGTGGGTACATTCTCATCGGGCGCTATGCGCGCGGCTCGCTTCACTTGTAAGTTTGAACGCGCCTATGAT
The DNA here is from genome assembly GCA_932195095.1 of Andricus curvator. Lineage (NCBI taxonomy): Eukaryota > Metazoa > Arthropoda > Insecta > Hymenoptera > Cynipidae > Andricus > Andricus curvator. The sequence continues at coordinate 69,768 of CAKNYM010051958.1, forward strand.
GCGCGCCCTTTGGTTTTCGCGCTTTCTACTCGATAATTTATGTACATCGCGCTGGGCGCCCGGTCTTTATGCTTCCCCCACATTTTTGCACAGACCTTTTGAAATTATAGGTCAAACCATCGACAACTTTAATTTTGTGATTGTGAAATCTCTTTTGTTAAAGCTCCTTCGGCTTTCACGAACACATTCTCATCACGTATTTCGTCCTTTGCACTCAATTTGATCCAAAATTCGAACTTTTCTAGATTATTCGACACTATTATATCCAATGAATATTAAATTTATTTCTGTACCTCGGCCTGTTATTGATAATTCAAATATTGCGAAATAAAGGACAAATTTTATTTATCATGATTACTTTAATATTTGTTCCTCATTTTGCATTAAATTTTATCCTCAGCTACAACTTGTTTCGTTCTTCCATAAATTTAACTTGTTTATTTTTAATGTTATTTTTTATGATCCGAACCACATATACGTATTATAGCGTAACGTAGTTCCGAAAAAATTTTTGAATATAATTTAGGCGAAAAATTTTGTTAAATAAAATATTATTGTAGCTTGTATCATTTTTCCGAAAATTTAAGTTTTTTATTTTGAATGCTATTTCTTACGATTAGAACAAAAAATACGTGCCCTATAAAAAAGTAATTATGACAAAAGTGTAGCTCTTGTTTGGGTGAGCGACATTTTTCACTTAATTTTTTTCATAGCTTGTGGCGTTTGTCCAAAAATGTAATTCTTTTATTTTTGACATTATTTTTACGATTAAAACTAAAACTACGCCTTCTATCAAAAAGTAATTTCCAATAAATTTGTAGATGCTTTTTGAATGCACAAATTTTGCATATTCATCTTTTATCGTACCTAGCGTCGTTTAAAAAAAAAATTTTTTTTTACTATTAATGTTATTTTTCATGATTAACACAAAACCTACGCATTCTATCAAAAAATGATTTATAACAAATTTGTAGCTTTTTTTTTGAGTGAACAACTTTTTTTTATTAATTTTTTTGTAGCTTGTGTCGTTTATCCGAAAATTTAATATTTTTATTTTTAATGCTGTTTTTTTACAAACAAAAACACAAAAACCATGCCTCCTATGAAAAAATGATTCATAACAAAGTAGATCTTTTTTAGATACACCATTTTTGTCAATTCATATCTTTTCGTATCTTGTATATTTTTACTACAAATTTGGGGTAAAAGCTTGATCATTTTTGACTAAAAATGCAACCTTTTGGTTGAAACTTAACCTATTTTAATTGTGGAATGACCTATTTTGTTAGAAGTTCGTCTTTTTTCATGAATTCCACTGTTTCTCATTTAAAATAAAAATATTTTTTCGGTAGAAATATCAACTATTGCATTTTTTGTTAAGTATTAATCTTTTCACCTTTCTTCTCACGAGACACGTGGTAAGAATGTGTTCTTTAGAGCCGAAGGAGCTTTAACAAAAGAGAATTCACAATCACTAAATTTCAGTTAATGATGGTTTGACCCTTAACTTTAAACATCCTATGCAAACATGTGGTCGAAATGAGAATGTAATCGTCAAAGCCGCAGGTGCTCTGAGAAACATTTATGATACTTGAAAAAATACCTGCGATTTTTTCATAAGCTAGGTTGATTGTCCTGATAATAATTTTTACATTAGATAAGAACATGCATATTTTATGAGTCGAAGAACAGAGCTATATACTGCTATATACATAGAAGTGATGAATATATTCAATCTTTCTTACTCTCGTGTACGGAAACTTCCTAAAAAAATGAAGATACGCATCAGCACGCTGGTCCTCACATTCCTGATTTTTTTGCTTTCTGTTGGTAAGAATACTCAACATTAATAAAATTCTAATGTTAATATGAAACATCACATATTTGAATAATTAAATTTTTTGAAATATAAAGCTAACATTCAAAATGAGCGAATATTGAAAACCATTTAAAATACCATATGTTATAATCAAAAGAAGCCATTCAAAAATTATATCACACTGACTGATATCACACATAGAAAATAAAAATGGGAATAACAATTTTTTGGAATGCTTGAAAAAATAAAAGTTAGTGATTATATTGTACAAGTGAATCATCTAAATACAGACTTCGCACTCTATTATTAGGGATTGTCCACTTTTCCCTTTTTCTCATTTTGTTTGCCAGTTGGCCCTACTAGAAGAAGATTTTCTCTTCTTTGACTTGAGTTTGCCGTAATTCCACAATTCTTTAAAATTTTTTGATGACATTTTGAGGAAATATTCTCTATGATGTTCTACTACTAGTAGAGTAAAAAGAATATAATTAACACTTTTGTCTGAACTGATCTGAACCATTTATGACCATGGGGCGGCCCGCCCCCCGCCCGTAAACGAAGACTATGCCATCAAACAGACACCTAAAAACATACTTTTCATACTACTGTTTATAAGATATTTCCCCTTCTTCCAGTTTTTTCGCTTACATGCGAACTGAATTAATACATCGAATTCAATAGGAAAATCCAACTTTTTTTATTGAAAGTTAATTCTTTTTCATAACAATGGCTACTATTATATTACATTTTTGATAAAGAATTCATCTCTTTTGATGAAAAGTTGTACTATTAGGTTGAAAAATCGTTTTTTCTTACAATTAATTTTTTTCAACTTAAAATTTAGCTATTCCATTGTTAGTCGAAAATTATTCGTTTTCAGTTAAAAGTTCCACAATTTTCCTGAAAATTTATATATTTTGTTGCCAATTCTTGTTTGTTGGTGGCAAATTAAACTTCTTGATTAAAAATTAAACAAATTGTTTAAAAGTTCAACTACTTTGTTAAATACGTATTCATTTTATTAGTTGAATATCCATATCTTAGGTTGAAATTGAAACTATTTTGTTGAAAATTCGTTCTTTTGTTTTCTGTTTAAAATGAATTTCTTCAACTGAAAATTAAAATATTTAATTTATAGTTGAAAATTGATTGTTTTCAGATTAAAATTCAACTATTTGGTTGGAAATTAAATTTTTTTTGTGAAGAATTGATATTTTCAGCTAGAAAATTAAACAGCTTTATAGAAAATTCGTCTTTTTGGGTCGAAAATTCATCTGCTGAGGTTGCAATATAAACTTTTTCTAGACAATTTGCCTTTTTGGTTTGAAAATTCAACAATTTCGTTTACATTTTTTTTTCTCTCTTGAGTGAAAAATTTCTCCTTCATTTAGCTATTTAAAAAAAAAATTGAAATAATTGTTCAAAATTTAACTACAAGGTCAAAAATTAATTCATTTAGTTAAAAATTTAACTGAGTTTTCGAACATTTCTCTTTTTGGATTAAAGATGCTTCCTTTTGAAATGAAAATTCAATTGTCTTCTAAAAAATTCGTTCATTCGGGTTAAAAATTAAACTGCGTTGCTAATTCGAAAGGATGGAGTTTGAACAAAATAATTTCATTAATAAACAAATAGTAAAATTTCACATGTGAAAAATCAATTTTTATTTCAAAATAATAATTTTTCTAAAAATGGAAGAGTTACATTTTCAGTTAAACAAATAATTTATCAAACGAAAAAAATGAATTTTTAACAGAAAAAGGTGATTTTTAATTCAAATTTTCTGGATTTTTGGGTAAAAAAGTTCAGTTTGACACAGAAAATGGACCATTTAAATTTTTTGTTGGAAAAATTACTTTTCAACAAGAAGTGAAACGACTTTTCATTGAAATCGTTTTCAATAAAAAAAAAAAAAAAAAAAAGAATCATTATCAAGCTTCTTATTAGCAAATGTATTTGCTTCCTCATAGAGGAAGCATCAGTTATTTTTTCCAATAATAGACAAACCAAAGTCTTCATTTTGTTCAATTTAAAATTAGAAATTTACAAAAAATAAAAAATTACAAAATAAAACAAAAAGAATTTTCAATACAAAGACAAATCAGACAAATCAAATTTTGTATTCGAAATGATAATTTTTCGAGCTGGAAAAGGCAAAGGAAAAGTTTTGTCGCACCATATCCTTTTTCCAGCTTTATGGTTTCTTCAGAAGAATTGCAATAATTATTATATTTGAAAATTTATGATCAAAAAGTATTTTCTATTCATGCGTCAACTTTCAATTACGTCGATGAAAAAAGTTTTTTTGTTTGAAAGAGATAATTGATATAGGTCGATCGATTATTCTTGAATCAACACAACTTTTCTATTCTCGCATCAACTTTAAATTATAAGAATGAAAAAATTTTTACTATACAATTCGATTTTAAATATATATAAATTACCATAACTTCTCTACTCTTTGATAAAATGTAATCATATTGCAGGCCAATCGATTTGTCTCGAACCAAGGAATTTGTTATATTCTTGCATCAACTTTGAATTATGTTGAAAAAACAAGTTTTACTATAAAAAACCGTATTTCCAAATATTATGCATTACCATAGCTTCCTTACTCTTCAATAAAATTTATTAATATAATAGGTCAATCGATTCGTCTCGAATCAACACATCTTTTTTGTTCTTGCATCAACTTTGGATTATGTTAATGAAAAAAGCCTTACTATAAAAAACTGATTCTCAAAATATATAAATTACTCGAACTTTCCTACGCTTTAATAACATTCATTAATATTATAGCTCAATCGATGTGTCTCGAACAAAGGAATCTTTTATATTCGTGCATCAACTTTGAAGTATGCTAATGGAAAAAGTTTTACTATCAAAAACCGATTTTTAAAATATTATTGAGTGCTAAAAAAGTGCAAGAAAGATTTTTCGAAATCCTTCATTAGTTTCAATATATTAGCGGTTATCGTGTTCACAAAAAAGTGTTACATCCTCACACACACATCCACACACACTCACACATATCCGGACAATTGCTCAGAACATTGTATTAGACATTTTTAAATTGAGGAAGATTTAATTTAATGAATTTGAAAATTTTGGAAAATGTTTCCATTACAAAGCTTTCTCTATCTATGAGGAAGCAAAAGGGGAAATAGTGAAAAAGAGGGAAGTTCCTTGAAATCAGAGAAAAACAAAATTATTCAAAAAAGAAGAAAAGTGTGTAACGTCTGGAATGTAAAAGTGATTTAGAAACTTATAAAGTGATTACTAAACTGTACAGATGCAGGGCAATCTTTTGCAAAATTCTCAAACTTTTTTGAAGTTGATCATCAGAATTCGGATTATGGCGAAACGTTTCACTGGTCAGACCTCTGAAAATCCTAAATATTCTACGATACAAATTCTAATTCTGGTGTTAGAAATTCATAAAAATTAAGTGAAAAATGTTCACAGAAAGAAAGTATTGTTTTCGCACATGGTCGGGCTGGTGAAATAGACGTTCATGTGACTGATTCTGAAATTTGGACAAATTTTTCGAAATCGCATTCTGTCCATCATCACGAACTTTAAAAAAATGTAATCCACTATTTCTTGTTGCAGAGGTGAGTTTCGGGTCTTTGCCTCAAAGGGTACCTATTGACCTGAATCGTTCTCCTCCCAAGTCTCCCCCTCCTGAGAGGTCCAGATCTAGGTCTCCTCCTGCCGCGAATCCTCCTGCCGCGAATCCTCTTGCCGCGGATCCTCCTGACAGAATCATTGTTCCACCTACCAGGCTGCCTTCTAATGACGGACGAGGATACGAACTTGTAGAAATGGAATTTATTCGGCTTTATTTCCCAGCGAATAAGCAAAGAATATTCCAACTTGGAAGATTCACGTTCCCTAGCAAAACATCAGCTAAATTGAGAACACCATCTAATCATCTTGTGCCTGTGCCACGCAATGAACAAATTGTTATGTTTACATCCGCTGGAGAGATTTTTGCAATATTGGAGACTGATAAGACTTTTGCTGGATTGTATACGTATTTCAAACGCAATAGAAGTCGGGCGAAAATAAACATGCGAACCCATTTTGTTGAGCCATTGACCTCAAAAGAAACCGAGGAAATTCCAGTAGGCAGGGTCCGCCCTATAATGTTTGATTATAAAATATACCTGGAAAAACTCGTGTAAACCGCAATCATACAAACCAATGATTCAACTGTTTTTAAATTTGAAAATAAATCATAATATTGTTTGTTATCCAAAGCCGGATCAGAATTTAACTTTTAATTAGAAATGATGATAAATAGTCAATGTATTATTGATCTCAGGGATTTCAGCCTTTAGTCTATGTCCCAGCCAGACTTTTCTGGTCGGAGGATTTCACGCTGGACTCTTACAAAACAGATATTTAACCCTCAAGCACGCCTTTTTTTCTATTCCGAGACCTATATCTCGGAAACTATAAAAGCTACAAAAACGTGGTTGCTTCCGTTCAATTCAGCGATAAATTTCCATCCAAAAACCATGAAAATAAATACAAAATATGTACACGTACTCATTTTGCCGCGCCGCGGCAAAAGTCCGCAAGAAAGCACCTTCCCATTTTTGCAATTTTGAAGAGTTACAATTGACAATCCTTGTATGTTAAAAATTTGGAATTACACATTATTCAATTTTCAATAATTATATTTTGAAGGTATGTAAGTTGGAACATTTTCCTGGAATAGTTTAATTTTGAAGACTTACAATGAAAACTCTTCAATTTTCACGATTCTCGATTCAAGAATCTTGAATTCTGAAGATTTACAATTGAAAACTCTTTAATTTTGAAATATCCAATAATAACAATTCTTGATTTGTGAATATTTTGAAGATCAAAAGTTAAGAGTTTTCAATTATGAATCTTCCAAATTGATGAAATTTGAAATGTAAATCATTCAAATGACATTTGAAACTTAAAACTCGCTTAATATTTAAATTAGAAATCTAAAAAATTTTAACTTCTTGAATTTAAAGATTTACAATTTTGAAGATTTACAATTCAAATTCTTCAATTTTTAACATTTTCAACTGAAGGCGCTTCAATATTCAGTGTGTATTATTGAAACTTTTTTGAAATAGTTCAATTTTTAATTGTTAAAATTGAAATTTATTTAATGTTCAAGATTTATGTTTCAAAGGTATCATCTTGAACATTTTTTCAATATGTAGTTCGATTTTGAAGATTTACAATGAAAAATTCTTGAATTTTAAAGGTTTTTAATTTAAAACTCTTTAATTTTGAAGATTTATAATTGAAAACTATTTAATTTTGAAGGATGTATAAATAACAATTTTTAAATTGAGATGATTTTGATGATCAAAGGTCAGGAGTTTTCTCTTATGAATCTTACAAATTGATGAAATTTGAAATGTAAGTAATTCAAATGACATAATTTTTGAATGTAAAACTTGAAATCCGCAACATTTTTAAATTTCAAACTGAAGAAATTCTAAATTCTTCAATCTTAACGATTCGCAGTTTCAATATTTTTAATTTTATAAGACTTGCAATTGAAAGTTCTGCAATTCCTACGATTTGGAATTAAAATTCATTTCATCTTTGAGATTTATATTTCGAAAGCATGTAATTCTGAATGTTTTTTTTTAATATGTATTTCAGTTTTGAAGATTTACGATGAAAAAATCTTCAATTTTCTCGTTTTCGATTTAAGACTCTTGAATTCTGAAGATTTACAATTGAAAACTCTTTAATTTTGAAATGTGTATAAATGATGAAATTTGAAATGTAAATCATTCAAATGACATCATTTTTAATTGTGAACTTCAAACTCGCATAATTTTTAAATTGCAAATTGAAAAATTAAAAATTCTTCAGTTTTAAAGACTTACAAATCAAAGTTCTACAATTTTGAAGATTTACAACTGAAATTCTTCAATCTGAACAATTCGCAGTTTAAATGCTTTGAATTTTAAAAGATCTGCAAATTGAAGTTCTGCAATTTTGAAAATTTACAATTGAAAACTCTTTAATTTTGAAAGATGTATAAATAAAAATTTTTAAATTGTGATGATTGCGATGATCAAAAGTCAGGAGTTTAAAATTATAAATCTTCCAAATTGACGACATTTCAAATGTAAATCATCAAAAGTGCAGAATTTTTATTTGTAAAACATACAAATTTTATAATTTTTAATTGCAAATGTTTTAAATGAAAAATCTTGAATTTTAAAGCTCAACAATTCCAATTTTTACAATTTTAAAGAGTTACAATTTAAATTCTTGAATTTTAAAAATATAGATTTGCAAATTATTCCATCATTGTGGCTTATATTTTGAAGGAATATCATTTTTAATATATTCTTAATAGTTTAATTTTGAAGATTTACAACTGAAAATTCTTCAATGTTAACGTCTTTCAATTTAAAATTTTCATTTTGAATATTTAAACTTCAAGACTCTTCATTATTGTTACTATTGTCGATATTACTATTATTATTATCAATTATTATTTTATGTTTTTTAAAAAGATCTTTAAATCTGCTTCAAAGGAAATCGAACGTTTTTTTCACCGAAAATATGGATGAGAATGTTATAACTATTATTAAATCTTATGAATAAAGAATAATACAAAATTCTAGCGGAAATAATTCATGTTTATTTATTAAATTTACATAAATTCCGAATGTATCAAGTATCAGACAAACTCGAAATTATTGATTAAGAATGAAACCATTTTAAACATACTTGAATGTTCCTGCGCATCAGGCATTTTTTATCTTACTGGAAATACGTGTAAAACTTTATCAGGCTTTACTGAACATCCTAATACAAAAAAAAAATATTTTTTTGCGGATTCTAACAAATTTTCGGGCGATAAGCATGAACATAAAAAAAAATTTGGGACCTCATATATTTAAACTGATCACAATCATTAAGCATTGAGAACTTTTCTCATTCGGAAGAAGTTATTTATTTTATAAAAATTTATTATGAAGAAAGTGTAATATCTCAAGAAAAATATCTGCGATTTTTTTGACAGCTAGGTACATTGTACTGATAAGAATTTTCACTCTAGATAAGAACCTACATATTTTATCAATCGAAGAACAGCGCACAAGGTAGGTTTTGCGGCAGATATTAAGCAACAGTGACTAACTCGTATAAATATAGCAGTGATGAATATATTTAATCTTTCTCACTGTCGTTTCAAAAATCTTCCTGAAAAGATGAGGATCCGTATCAGCACGCTGCTCTTTACATTCGTGATTTTTCTGCTTCTTGTTGGTAAGAGTACTCAACATTATATACATCCTAATCTAAATATGAAAAATCACATATTCGAACCATTAAAATTTTTCAAAATGCAAAGCTAACATATATGAGAACATATGTTAGAATTAAAAGAGGTCATTCAAAAATAGCAGAAAAATTTGGAACGTCTTTTCAGACTAGATAGAGATATTAATTGAATATAATAGTACATTGTGCGCCAAGGAACTTAAGTCGGTCATTATACGCCGCGTGTGAGTTTGCAGTACAATTCGTAACGAGCGCGAAGTGCGAGGCTTTTTCGGGGATTTGAATAATTTTTGAAAATATCTATACTTTTCAAAATTTCCAAAAATATCCAAAAATTTTCAAAATTTCTTAAATTTTCAAAAATTGTAGAAAATTATATAATTTTCAAAAAATTTCAAATCCTCAAAATTTTTGAAAATTTTTTTGAAATTTTTCAAAGAGGTTCAGAATTTTCAAAAAATTCTCAAATTTACAAAAAGTTTCAAAATTTATCTAACCCCACCAGCCGACCCCCCTCTGTACCTCTACCTTTCTTTGTAGGCTTATCATGTACGATAAGTATTGCTTCAATGCTTCAATGATACGTGGACAATAATGAATAGTGGATAGTGGTGGGAGCCGTACAATAATGGCTCTATTATTGTACAGTACAATAATGGCTCCATTATTGTACAGTACACTAATGAGGCCATTATTGTACTGCTCCCATCACTGACCCATAAAGGGCTACTTAAGTTCCTGAAAACAGTCACGTAATACGCGCGAATCATGCCTGCGGTGTATAATAGTACATTGTGCGCCAAGGAACTTAAGTCGGTCATTATACGCCGCATGTGAGTTTGCAATACAAGTCGTAGACGAGCGCGAAGCGCGAGGTGGAGACGAGTATTGCAAACACACAAGGCGTAATGACCGACGTAGTTCCATGGTGCACATTATACTTTATACACCAAGGGCATGATTTGCAAGTTTCGTGCTCCCGATTATCATGTATCACAGGGGAGGTCTGACGTGGCGAGTCGAGTCAGTACAATTCACTTTTAGCGCCAGTTAACAAGATTTTTACTGAGCCGGTTGATATTATTGAGCTCGTCTGAAAATTTTTGAAAAATTTGAGAATTTTTCAAAAATATGAAAATTTTGGATATTTTTGAAAAATTGTAATTTTTTGGGGGATTCGAATAATTTTTGAAAATACCTATGATTTTCAAAAATCGCTAACAATTTCTTAAATTTCCAAAATTTTCAAAAATATCAAAAATTTTTAAAATTTTCAAAAATTGTAAAAAATCTATAATTTTCAAAAATTCTCAAAATTTTTCAAAATTTATGAAACTTTTCAAAATTTTCCAAAATTTTTAAAAAACATTCAAAATTCTTGCATTTTGTCATTTTGACATTTGACATTTTGCAAATGTCCAAAATTTACCCCCTCCCCCCCCCTCCGACCACCCTCTGTATCTGTAGGTTTATCATGTACGATAAGTATTGCTTCAATACTCCCATGATAAGTGGACAATAATGGATAGTGGTGGGAGTAGTGAAATAATGGCCCCAATATTGTACTGTACAATAATGGGGCCATAATTGTACTTCTCCCACCACTGACCCATAAAGGGCTACTTAAGTTCCTGAAAACGGGCACGCAATACGCGCGAATCATGCCTGTGGTGTATAAAATTATTTAATTAATTTTTTTTTGTGAAGAAAGATCTTCTTCTTTCGCTTCGCTGGGAATCGAACCACAGAAGTTCCGATTGCCGGTCGGGTGCTTTTCCATTAAACTACTAGAGAGATCGAGCGAAGAAACTTTTTTTAGAAAATACACGCATTATTTTGCCAGGTGGTAAATTAAATTTTTCAAGGAATCTGTATTATCATCAGAGAATAACAGAAAATTGTTAACGTATTTTCAGACTAAATGGAGATATGAATTACAAATTTTTGTTTAATAAATTTTTTCCTGAGAGAAGATCTTCTCCTTTCCTCCTGTCGCACAGACGGCTAGTGGGAAAAAAATGACTTTTTTAGTTCAAAATAACGTGCAGCATGTTTCCGTCGACAAATGCCTGATTGATGCATTTCTCCATTAAATTTGTTTAAAAAAATAATAAAATTCATCAAATAATTATGAATTTTTCTTAAATTATCATGCAGTACCAAATTAAAAAGAGGGACATCGAAAAAAGGTCATTTTTCGGTCGACAAATGCCTGATTGATGCATTTATTTATTAAATTTATTTTAAAAAATCATAAAATTCATAAACTAATTATGAATGTTGCTAAAATTGTCATGAAGTTCACAACTAAAAGGACTAGCATTGAACAAAACTACATTTTCTGCAGACAAATGCCCAAATCATGCATTTGTTTAAAAAAATCATAAGAATAATCAACAAGTTATGAATTTTGCTAAAATTATCATAAAGTTCTTAATTACAAAAACTGACATCGAAAAAAACGAATTTTTCTGTCGAAAAATGCCTGATCAATGCATTTGTTTATAATATAAACAATTATAATCTGAAAGGGCATTTCAAATTTGTATTATTATAATATAGTTTTCATTCAAATTTCTTGAAATCTAAGTTAAAAAAACGTAAAATTATGGATAATCGTAGAAAACATCCTTTCAATAAATAATTTGGTTAAAAAAATATTTCTGTTCATTATCTAATATTGAAACATCTTCAACTAATGTTACTATATAAATCTTGGACGATTTCAACAATTTTTCTGTTATTTACGAGCACGAGGAACGTCAAATAGAAAAAATTACCACTTTTTCGTCATATTTGTATATTTATGAAAAAATTAAGATCCTAATTTGAAAATCAGGTTGGACGCACAAGTCGCTTAGAAATGTTATCAGCTTTTTTTCAAATTTTTTTTTCTCCAAATCTGTCAATATTTATGGGCTGTACGTTATTTTGAACCAAAGAAGTCATTTTCATCAATCCAACTACTTTTATTTGAATGTTTCCATGTAGAAATTGCCCCAGTTGACTCTACTAGAAGAAGGTTTCCTCTTCTTTCTTTCGAATTTTTGGATTAAATTTTCAGGAAATATTCTTTATGGTGTTCTACTACTAGTAGAGTAAAAAGAATATATTAACACTTTTGTCTAAACAAAGTTAGTTAAAAACTAACGTCACATTGCTTGGCAGGGGGGGGGGGCGTCACAGGTTTCATGACTATTTATAATGAGGGGCGGGGCAACGAAGAATATGACATCAGGCATCTAATTTTACAAAAAGGCGAAAATTTGCAGAAGTCTACGGTGAATATTTTCAAAATGAGGGCCATAAGAATCTGAACAAAATTCAATCTTGTGATGAAAACTGTTGAAAACTTTTTCTAAGATTTCGCTTGTGATGATATTCACGGTCTTCTCAATTGTTTTTGTATATGGTCGAGCTGCTTAAATGGACGTTCGTGTAACTGATTCTGAAATTTGGACAAGTTTTTGAAAATCGCATTCAGTTCTTCCTCGCGAACTTTAAAAAAATTGTAATCCTCTATTTCTTGTTGCAGATGTGAGTTTCGGGTCTTTGCCTAATAGGAAACCCATTGACCTAAATCGCTCACCTCCCGAGTCTCCCCCTCCTGAGAGGTCCAGATCCAGGTCTCCTTCTTTCCAATCTTTACCTAATAGGGAGCCCGTTGACCCAAATCGTGCTCCTCCCAAGTCTCCCCCTCCTAAGAGGTCCAGAATCAGGTCTCCTCCTGTCAACGATGCTCCTGCCACCTACGTTCCTGCCGAGTATCCTCCTGCCAGGATCATTGTTCCACCAACCAGGCTGCCTTCTGATGACGGACTTGGATATGATCTTGCAGAAATGGAATTTATTCGGCTTACTTCCCATATGAATGAGCACCGGATATTCCAATTCGGAAGATTTACTTTTCCTCGAAATACACTAGCTAAAGTGAGAGCACTAACTAATCACCTTTTGCCTGTGCCACTCGATGAACAAATTGTTATGTTTACATCCGATGGTGAGGTTTTTGGAATATTGGAGTCTCCTATGACTGTTGCTGGATTGTATATGCATTTTAAACACAGTAGATGCCGGGCGAAAATAAACATGCGAACGGAACTTGTTACGCCATTGACCTCATCAGAAGTCAGTGAAATTCCAGTGGGTAGCCAACGCCATATGATGCTAGATTATGATATATACAGCGAAAAACTCGTGTAAACCGCAATCCTTCAAACCAATAACTCAATTTCTTTTTAAAAACTAAGTTATTTTATTGTTTGTGATCTAAATTTGGATCAAAATGATATAAACCTGTGGATAAATTGTCCAATTTGATCTTGATTCCCGACGTAGCCCCTTTAGGGTTAGCGCAATGCGGCCCTGATAATGGCTAATTTAAAATTACTCCCTGTCTTAATTAGTGAATATTCAATGAATTTTCAGTTCAGTGACTAATATGAAGTTAATTAGTGATTTTTTTAACTTGTCATATGCAAAGAATATAAGAAACCAGAAAAAACAGAAAAAACAGAAAAAAAAGCTTAAATCCATTTGAACAAAATTTCTGAAAATGTATGTTTGAGGAAGCATTAAATTAGTTAATAAATATACAATTATCAAAATAGTATTCATTATTGTAGGTATTTTTTTAATCTGCTTAGAGTTTATACTTATTTAGATTTGAATTTGCCGCGCTAATCTCGATTGTATTCGATTAGTCTTCCGTTCGATTATTTGGCAACGAACGGACGGAAGGAAGACAACTTTGTAAAAGTTACGAACAGTATACAGATAAACCGGTAAATTCATGTGGATAAATTGCTTTAAATAATTCTCAATTCACCCTGTTAATCATTTACGCAAAGTTTTTAGACCGGTGTGAGGTGTTCATATCAAGCTAGAATTATCCACTAGAATTATCCAGTTCTCTATGATTTCCGACAGTGAACTTCGAGGAAGCGTCGACATTTTGAAGATCATTTATTGTTCGTCTTCGCGTGAAAATGTTAAATAGATTGTGAATTGGGACCAATTGTACAAAAAGATCCAACTCTTCTTTTTAGTATGCTATAAAGGTACGTATAGACTTAATGCTGTAACTTTTTGGCATTATAACCTCACTTTTGTATTCTTTGCTCCACGTGCCCAAAAAATTTTCAATCAAATGGTCGAATTTTCAAACAAAAAAGATTAAAGTTCAATCAAATATTAGAATTTTCAACAAGAAAAAGAAATTTTTCAGAATGCAGTTGATTTTTGATCAAAAAATTTCATTTACAAACAAAAAAGCTAACTTTTCTACCATAAAAGCTGAATTTTTTACAAAAGAGTAAAGTTTTTAGGCTAAAAAGTCTAATATTGTAGAAAAAAGTGACTTTAAAATAAATAAATAAATTTTTAGCAAAAAGGAACATTTTCAATAAAAAAGATAAATTTTTAACAAGCTAGTTGAATTATCAACCAAACAGTTGAACTGTCAACAAACAATAATAATTTTCTACCCAAAAATACGACTTTTTAACAAAATGTATGAATTTTTAATAAGATAGTTGAATTATCAACCAAAAAGTTTAACTTTCAACAAACAAAAATAATTTTCTACACAGAAAGACGACTTTTTAACAAAAAATATATATTTTCTACCAAATCGTTGAATTTACAACCAATAAGTTGAATTTTCAACAAACAAGATTAATTTTCTACCCAAAAAGACGACTTTTCAACAAAGTTCTTAAATTTTTACCAAATAGTCGAATTTTTATCTCATAAAATATACATGATAAAGTTTCAACTGAAAATGAAATAGCTAATTTCTCAGATAAAACCTCTGATAAAAAATTAACTTTAAGAAAAATTATTTTTTTTTTTTTCAATCAACTTTGAGCAGAAACACCAATTCTCAACAAAATTGTTGAATTTTTAACCAAAAAGGATAAATTTTTAACCAAGAAGATTAATGTTCTATCAAAGAAGATGAATTTTCAACAAAATACATGAATCTAACGACATAATATTTATATAAAGTTTATTGTTCAATACGTTACAAGGATAGTTGATGCGGCAGATTATAAAGACTTTTAAACTCTCTGTAAAATTAACGATAATTGTTTTATCGTTTGTAAATTCATCTCTTTTGGTAGAAACTTCATCTTCTTTGACTAAAAATCCAACTGTTTGGTTGAAAATTGATCTGTTTTGGGATAATTGACCCATTTGTTTAAAAATTGGTCTTTTCGGATAAATTCGACTGTTGCTAATTCAGAATAAAAATATTTTTTTCGGTTGAGATATCAACTATTACATTTTTTGTCGAATGTTCATCTTTTTTGGGTGAAAATTTCACTTTTTAAGTTGCAAGATTATCTCTTTGGTTGAAAATGTTACAATTTTAAACAGAGAATTTGACTATTCGTATTAAAAATTCATTTTATAGCTTAAAAAATAATCTCTTTGGTCAATAAAGTAACTATGTTATTTGATAATTTCTTTTTTTCGGTACAGAATTAATCTTGGTAGAAAATTCATCTATTTAGTTGAAAATTGAGGGTGTGCAAAAAGCTTTGATTCCGATCAAAAATTTCTCGGTTTTTCAAAAAAATACTACTAAATTTGAATTATGCGTACTAATTATGAATTTACAAAATTTGTAAGGCTTCAATTTGACAACTTGAAGTTTCGGTTGTGAGATATATAAATTTGTGGTATTCAGTATATTGAATAATTAAGAATTTAAAGCTATTTATATATGCATGAATTTTGAATTGAAAGTGTGACCATTTTATATTGAAACATTTCAAATTATTTAGTGACACCTTAAAAATTAGGAGTGCTTGAGCCAAGCAACGCACGATATGAAAAAAAGTCAAGATTAGAAAAACGTGTCTTTTTGAAAGCCCTATAAGATTATCATTAAAACCTTTTTTAATTTTTTCGAAAAATCGGAAATTGAAATTTTGATTGCACAAAAAATAATGAGAAATCAAAAATTCCATTTTGCGGTCAAACTATGCAAGATACGAAAAAAAGTGATTCAACGAAAATCAGGCACCCAAATAAGATCTACAAATTTGTTATTGATCACTTTTCTATAGGACACGTAGTTTTTGTTTTATTCGTAAAAAATGACATTAAAAATAAAAAAAATTAAATATTTACAAAAATTACACAAGCTACAATAACATTTTATTTAACAAAATTTTTGGCCTAAATTATATCTGCAAATTTTCTTGAAACCACCTTACGCTATGATGCGTATTTCCGGTGAAAATCGTGAAAAATAACATTGAAAATGAACCAGTTAAATTTATGGAAAAACGACACAATTTGAAATAAAATATTTAATAACACAATTTTTTTTATGAAATGCGCAATTCCCGAAATAATAGGAATAAAAGACTTTTTTTTAAATATATCAACGCAAACTGAACCCGACCCGATTTACACTTCAAGTCCCATATAATAGCAGTTTACGGGGTTGCCTCTCACTGGCTCGACTGAGTACTCGCGCACTGCGGCCCTTCCGAGGCGAAAGTCGCAGCCGTCTCTCGCCCTGTCCGCTGACAAACTGCGCGGGCCAGCAGTCAACAACTTTTGTTTATTAATTTTTTTCGTACTCTGCCTCATTTTCAAAAAATGTAATTTTTTCATCTTCGATATTATTTTTCCGTTTAAAACAAAAACCACGCGTCCCATCTAAAAAATTATGGATTACAAATTTTTAGTTCTTTTTTGGATGAGCAACTTTAGTCAAATTAATTTTTTTCATAGTTTGTGTCGTTTGTCCGCAAATTGAATTTTTTAATTTTTAATGTCGCTTTTACGAATAAAACAAAAACCACGCTTCCCATAGAAAAATAATTAATAAGAAATTGGCAGCTCTTTTTTTTCATTTTGAATGCCGGTTCTTACGAATGTACACAAAAAACTACGCGTCCTAAGAAAATATGATCTTTAAACAAATTATAGAGCGTTTTTAAATCCAAAATTTTTGTATATTCATCTTTTTCCGTATCTTGTATAGTTTGACAGCCAAATGGAATTTTTCATCATTTTTTTGTGCCGTCAAAATTTCATTTTTCGATTTTTTAGGAAAATTCAAAAAGTTGTTGTGATAATCTTACACGGTGTTCAAAATGGTCATTTGGCAATGATTTTTTGCTTTGAATCGATAACATTTGATAATTGTTTAACCAAACTTAATTAACAAAAGAAATTGAGTTTCTTTAATAAATCATCAATATTTACCAACTTATTGCAAGGAATTATTTCTAAGTAATTTTAATTATATTCCACGAGAAAACAAATTTTAGTTTACAAATTCATTATCCAAGAAAAATTTGTTTACTACACTGCTAATACAAATAGAAATAGTCTATCGTTATCGAAATATAAAAAAAGTTAAAAAACGTGTTATTAACAGTTGATTACACAAAAAAAAAACAAGTTTAAATGCTGAAAAATAGCCAAATAATGCACTTGTTAATTAAGTTTAGTCAAACAATTATTAAATGTTATCGATTCATTGCAAAAAGTCATTGCTAAATAACTGGCTGTTAATTCCGTGAAAAAGCGATATTTTATTCATAAATACATAAAATGATAAAAATTTGTTTGAAAACTTGTTGTTCACAATAATAAAATGTTTACTGTCAACAAAATTTTCTCAAACATTTGGAAATTAGTTATTAGCCGTTAATTGCAACGCAAAAATCAAGTTTGTACATCGAAAAATAGCCAAATAGTGCATTTGTTAATTAAGCTAGTTGAAACAATTATTCACTTTTATTTTGTGACCAAATATGATACTAAGGTTTTATTTCCAAGTAATATATGATCGATTCCATAGAAAAAACTTTATTTATTCCATCAAAAATACCTGATATGGGCATTTGATCCTAAAAATTGCTTTTAAAATAACAAATTACTTATTAACTTTTATTAACTCCACTAAAAAAATCTTTTTGTATATAAATTGTTCAAATTTAGTCCGAATCAAGTGAAGAATCGCCACTAATTCCCACGAAACCATTTTCATTCACTTATTTGCTTATAACAAATTCAATACATTTTTCAACATTTGCATTGCTATTGGACATCTTTTTTGGATAGCTGCTTGCAGTTTTCTAGGTATTTTTGATTGAATTAAAGCATTTTTCAAAAACCGGTATACTTCAAAGGTCAAAATTTTTTTTCAGTTTTATTATTAAATAGAGAAAATAATAAACCAAAATTTGAAAATCGGCCAAGACAGTTCGATGCGAAATTTTATTAGCTTTCGTTTAAAAAAAAAGTTAAAATCGGTTAATAACTGTCTTCTGAAAATCAATTTGTACACGGAGGTTTTTTTCCCCATTCTGGGGGGAAGGGGGTCAAATTTTACACAAATCTGATACCTTCTCTGATGAGAATGTGAAAATTGAATAATTGGGTCAATGAAATGTAACAAAGACACTAAAAACGCTATGTGATATGAATAGTCATGGAGGCAAATATTTCTCTTTTGTATGTATTTCCTCATTTTTTCGAAAATTGTATTGACATGCTGACAAAAATTTTATTCTCACATACTCTAAAGAAGGCCAAGGCTTGCAGTTTTATACTCTGTTTCCAAAATAGAAAGTCAATAATAATCAAGACAATTTTTCTCATTTTTCATCATCTATTTCCTGTTTGTGTCCTAAATTCTTGATCAGAAATCACGGATGTATGTTTCTAGCTCATTTTATTTTTCCGGTTTCTATACGTGTAACAATTTGACTAACCTCAATTATCATTCTCTCGATATTCAGATCCAGGAAAGTTGTGTTAAACTTCATCTATTCCTCATCATGAGGGAAAGAGTAAAATTCTTGTTTTTACTGAGTAAGTGATCTCTTTTTTACGTATATAACTAAATGATCTTGATTGATTTCAGTTTGAAAATTTTTGGAAAAACTTATTGTTCAAACCTTTTTTTTTCAATTTTTTATCACTGAAACTTTATTAACCCCATCTTTGGTTGTGAATTCATTCCTTTCAATAAAAAATTCAAGTACCTACACTCTAAAAACAGACAATTGACTGTCAAACGATTTCTTTCACTATTAAAGGATTTTCTATTCAAAATTGGCATGAGAGGAAATCCTTTCACAGTTAAAGGATTGTCGTTTCAAATGCTATCCTTTAACTGTGAAAGGATTTCCTATGATCTTGAAGTGAAATCTATTGTCGGACAAAATAATGAATAATTTGAAGGTTAAAAAAAAACTTATTGCATGACATTACGTGTAACAAATGTACAAAAGCCGAACTTTGGTGAATCTATGTAAATATAAAATCGATATAAAATCGATGCTTTACAAAATCATAATAAAGCACCTCTTACGAACTTTCGATTATCAAGAGCAATATAAAAAATTTATACTTCGATTGTCGAAAGCGTAAGAATCAATGAAAAGTGAGGTTATGCGGATCAAAAATTGTTCTTTCAGTACACGTACCTTCCAAAGTTTTCGCGTCACAATCTGGGATTCCTAATTTTTTTATAAATCCATTTTCGACATCATTTCGCTCATTTGTTAACTTACTTTATCAATTAATAAATAAATCGTGCAGTGAAAAAATGCACTCATGCGCAGGCGAACTTTTTCCGCTAGCCAACAAATGAAATCCCAGATAGCAAACATGCGGGGCACGTTACTCGCACGGCATGCGGGGCACGCGGTGCGTACTGGGTGCGAGGCATATGGGTCGCACTTTGTGAGGGGCACGTATGTGCGAGGCATATGCGACGCACTTTGTGATAGGCACGATGTGCGGCGCATGTGTGTCGCACTTTGTGAGGGTCATTATATATATGATATATAAGTAATAAGCACATTTTTTGATAATAGTAGCATAGTGAACTATTATTATTGTGATAAAATTTCTAAAAATATTGATAATTATTATAATTAAAGATTGAATTAATTGACATTGTAAAAATTGTTTATTTACAAAAATTAAAACATTCTTGATTTTATAATAAGAATAAATTAGGAAATTAGTAAGAATTATTGAATGCATGTTTGTATAGTTTCAACGTACAATATGCATTTTATTTATTTTAAAACTATAATTTCCAACTTTAATCGACTATGTAAATAATTTCAATTAGCCTTTTGTCAATTTGAAATTGAGTTTAAAATGTAATTTTAAATCAATGTTTAAAAAATTTTTTTTAAAAATCTTTAATTTTCAATCGTATTGTATTCATTTTTTTATTATTTTGAAGTAGAAATAAGAGGAGCTATATTTAAAAACTGCGCGCATTAGCTGAATAATATACGGAGCAGACCCCGTCGCGTCGGTCGAACGGTAATCGCCCGACGCGCCGTAACTGCTGTTGTCGACTTCCGTTGTCGGTTTTGTATGGATTTTACAAAATCTTGTAAAACTACTACGCTGAAAGTGATGTTTTTTCTTTTCAAATTAGTAAGTTCACTACTTTGAAAGAAGTGATTTTGCGAGTTTTAATATAATTACAAAAACGTGTGGTAAAGTGTTTCCTTTATTATTCAAACAACAAAAAGGCTATTTACCGTTTTTGTTATGTTTCATACAATTTCTGAAAATTTCAGCGAAAAATATTTATTATTGTGGACACAAACGTGCAAATCTCGCAAAAGTATCAGATCCTGAAGTTTGTGATATTAAATATTACAGTTATGTAAATGCGTGCGTTTTAATGTTAGTATCGTTAAGGACATTTTTTGCTTACGATATTTGCATGTTTGTGCCCAAAATAATAAACATCTTTCGCTGAAACTTTGAGAAACGTGAAAACGGATATAAGTAGCCTATTTCTGTTTTGAATAATTAAAAACAGTTAATTTCTGTTCAATCTTGTTTTTTTTTTATTATTGAAACAACAAATATTAGCATGTTTGTGTCCAAAATAATAAATATCCTTCTCTGAAACTTTAATAAGAGACGTGAAAATGGTTATAAACAGTTGATTTTTGGTTTAAATAATCAAAAAGGGGTAATTTTTGTTTTAGGTCATCATTTTTTTTATTATTTAAGCGAAAAATATACTTTTTACCTACGTCTTTATGTTTTCTGTCAGTTTTAGGTGCCTGTATCTTGTAGTTGCATCGAAAAATATTTATTATTGTTGATACAAACATGCGGAAACTGAGTTGCTAATGCTAATTTTCTGTACCATCTAAAAATCCTAAATGTGTGCACTCACCATACCCGCACCGGCACGCATGACGTGCGACACAACTGCCACGCATATGAGGACGCAGCTGTGTCATCCCCTGCGCGCACGTCGTGCGAGAAAATCCGCACGTGGTGCGATGCACGTGCGTCGCACCGTGCGGCCACTTTACTATCTGGGATCCTTTAATAGTTGAAGGAATTTTTTTCAAAGTCAAAAGAAATCGTTCATCAGTATAACTACTTCCGTTTTGCATTTAACGGATATGTCTTTGAACAGTGAAACGATTCTGTTGATGGACAAAAGAAATCTGCTTAATTTGAAAGGACGCATTCTGAAAGGAACGTAATTTTACTGTTGATAGACTTTTTCTTAGAGTGTAGTTGAAAATTGATGTATTTTGTTTAGATTCACCTTTTTTGTTCGAAAATTAATCTGCCTGCTTGAAAAGTCATCTTACTGAATGAACATGCAACTACATAGTTGAGACTTAAAATAAATGGAAATTTTTTGTATGAAAAGATTATTCTTTAGATGAATAAACTGACTTCACTGAGAAAAACAATTTTCTATCTTCAAAAATGCGAAATAAGTGAACCTTTTATAATAATTTTCTACAATAATCTCTTCAAATTTAATATTTTCTCTTCTCTAAATTCTGTTTCATTATCATTTGTTACTTTTACGCCAATCAACGACGAAATAAGTACTAATAATTCAACTTGAACATCGAAAATTCGGAAAATATCAGTTTCATCGATTAATTTGTTTTTAGAAATTGAAGAAATTAAAACGTTTAATCTATAATGACAATTTTTTTTCAGAGAGAGTATAAATAAATTTCAATATCGGTTAAGAAATACAATATCTAGAACTTTTTGAGCCCCAATACCTTTTCCTGTATCTTATATCTGTAAGATAGATCCATCGATCTTTATTGATCAGGGTGAAATTTTTTTCATCGATTTTTGAAATCAAAATCGTCAAATAATTTTGATATATTTTATTTTTATAGCAACTGCAACTATATTGCCCTTTGCAATTTCCTTTCCTCCTGGGGTGAGTTTAACTTTCATATTTTTATTTTGCATAATCAGCCGTAACCTCTTATTTGTGCTCAAATGCTAATTTTCTCAGCACTGTTTGCTTCCTTAATCGTCATACAAAAATATAAATTTGCTTCCCCACAAAGGCAGTTCTTCCATTAATAAATTTAAAAAAAAATACTTGATTAATAATTAATAATGAAATTATAAAATTATCGATATCTACAATATTCATGATTGCATACATCTAATTATTACTTCTGTTTTTCCTTACCATGAACAGGGCGGTAAGCGAGCGAGACTTGACTACTGCTTAAAAATCTGCGGTGTGAGTATACAAAAATGTTCTATTTCATTTTTTCACATTGAAAACTTAATTTTTTGACAGAAAATGTGAATATTAAAATAAATTATGCTTTTTTAGGTAGGAAGTAGCAGTAATGCACAACCATGCACTCATTGTCATCAATACAATTGCCCCGAAGAATGTTATACTGGTAATTTTACAGATTAATAATTGCTGTCCGGCTTCTATAACCGCCTATTCTTGTTTTTCGTTGGCCCCTGCATACTTTTAAAGTAAGCTTTGAATTTTAATATTGAAAGTGTACAGGGTGGTCCATTTTAATCTATTATGGGACATAACTCAGAATTTTGCTTGGATATAGGAAAATGTTTCAGAAAAATGGCCTTGACCTTGATTTCTATATTCAAGGTTATTTAAAGGTCAAAGTGATTCTTTTGAAATTGTAAAACCCTACTTTTGACCCCAGATTTGAAAAGAGCGACAAATTTTACGTTCAAAATGATATTTTTATGAAGGTCATGGCAAGGTTGAATGAAGTTCAAACTTGCGATAAAGTAGGTGATCCCTCTGCCTCTGATAACTTTTGTTCGTAACATTTTGTTGTTGCCAACCTCAATTCCCAGCTAACACCGATTATTTAAACATTATCGCATTTTTGACCTGTATTTGACCTTGCCATGACCTTCATAAAAATATCATTTTAAACGTAAAATTTCCCGCTCTTTTCGAATCTGGGGTCTAAAGTAGGGGTTCCTATTTTGAAAAATCACTTTGAGTGTCAAATAACCTTGAAAATCGAATTGAGGGTAAAGTTCATTTCTACCAGTAGTTGACCTCCTCTGCCCCCTTCAACTTTTGTTTCAAACATTTTTCTATATCCAACGAATATTCTCAGTTATTTCCCATAATAGATTTTAATAGTCCACCCTGTATATTCTGATATGAAATTCAATTGCAAATATTTTTTTCTACGAACAAAAAGTGAAAAAGATGGAAAAAAATTTGACAAGAAAGTACAAAATTTCTACAACTGTAATTTTTTTTGAAACATGCACTTTTTTGTACAAAAATGTAAAAAATTTAACAAAAGATACAGTTAAATACAAATAGCTAATTTTTTCTTGTATTTTCTTGAAGAGAAGTAAGAAAAATTTAAAAAAAGGTACAAATTTCTACGACTCAAAAATTTTTCTAACTTTTCACTCATATTTTTTTTATTTTGTTGTAAAAATCTACAAGGTATATTACAGAAAACTACAGGATTTTACTCTTTTTTTTCAATTTTGGTGTTTGAGGTCATAAAAACTCTTTTAATTTTTTGTAAATTATTGTAGAAAATTGCAAATCTTTAAAAAAAATTACAAGATTACACGTTTACCAAGAACCTTTGCTATTATAATAAATCATATTAAACTGTAGTTCGATTATTGGAAATTGAACAATAATTTAATTTGAAGGACGATTCTGAATCTGTTCAAAATTCAGCAAATTACGTTAAAAATAGAATTTTTTATATTTGAAAGCCTCAGTAGTTAAACAAATATTCCATCTTCAACCTCGAATTAATTTGAAATCTTTTAATTGAAGAAGACATTTTTTTTCGAATATTTAGCAAAATTTTACTTTTCATTTAAAATGAGCAATTATAAATCAAATATCAAAAACTTAACAATTTTAAACTGAATTATTGAAATAGAAATCCTTGAATCGTTAAGATATTACAGTGTAAAATTAAAACTATGAATGTTACAATTTAAATTGATCTGTTTACCAAATTTCTAATATGTGAGTAAAATTATTGAATTTTGTCGCATAAATAACAATTAAAAAATTATCAATTTGTAAAAAATTTGAGTTAGTTAAAGAGATATTGACAAATTTTCAGAAGATCCAAACTTCATTTAAACCAGGAAAAGATTTCGAAATAAAATTTTGAAGATTTTTAAGAATCTTCAAAGGTTTTGAGTAAATAAAAGAAGTTTTTAAAGTTTGCTGGGAAAAATTGGAATGATTTTTTATTTTGAAAAATTAATTTTAAGAGAATATCTAAAGAGACTGAAATTTTTTTTTAAATGATAAATCAAAATTGAACAATTATTAATTTGGAAAATGAACGAGTAATTTTAAAATATATTTTGAAATTCTGAAAAGATTTGAAAATAATTTAAAAGTGAAAACATTTCAAAACATTTAAAACTTAACGTAGATTGTTCCAGATGTAAAATACAATATTTATAACACTTTGATGCATTTTGAACGGGTTTAAATTAATACAAAATTTGCATCAAAATTCCTAAACAAACCATCAATCATTTTTAATTGAAAAATTAATTTAAAAATAACTTTATTACTACTTTTGCAGGAATTTCAAAAAATTTTAGGAAATTTCGAGTTCCAAGATAATAAAATTTTCATTAGATTCTTGGAAAATTTTTTAATGATTTTTTTTTTTATACAAATTTTTTAGCGAAAATTGTAAAAAGTTTCAAAATAAATTTTAATTTATAAATTAATGTTTCTAGTTAAAAAATTGCTAAAGATAATAATATAATTTTGAAAATTTATACATTTTTTGATTCATTTTACAATTCATAAGATTGAAAATGATAGCATAGATTTATATATATTTAAAAAAAAACGATAAAAAACTGCCTTAAAATCTTCCAAATTTTCCCAAAAATTTGAAGAAAATATATTTATTCTCTTGAAAACTATCAAAATTCTTTTAAAGCTTCTAAAGTTTTCGTCTGAAACCTTCAAAAATCTACATTTTGTAAAATCTTTTAAAGTTTTAAATTCTTTTTGAATCTTTTCAAATCTTATAAATATTTCTTTAATTTACTCAATTTTTTTATTATTTAATCCTACCAAATCTTAAGAAAACTCTTTTTGTTTAATCTTTTTAGAATTTCTAATCTTTCAAAATAATTCAAATCTTTCCTGAATTTCCTTTGAATTCTGCAAAATCAAACAAATTGCCTTAAAATCTTTCATATTCTTCCTTGACAATTTTAGAAATCTGTTGAAATGTTATGAAATTTTTTTGAATATTCTCTTTAAATTAATTTGACAAAATAAAAAATCATTTTCATTATCCTTGGATACCTGATGATTTTTTTTTGATTTTCTTGAAACCTTACAACATTTTTAAAATATTTTTTTAAGTTTCAATTCTTCTCAAATCGTTTCAGAACTACTAAATATCTCATAAACTTACTCATATTTTTTCTAAAATGATCTTATATGGCAAAATTGCGAAATTTGGCTTTAAAATCTTTTACACTCTTTTTAAAAATTTTAGGAAATAATTAAAAATATTTTGTAGTCTTCGTCAATTATCGCTTAGAATTCATTACACAAGTTATTTGAAATTTTCCCATGAATTTTAAGAACATTTTTTTCATTCTCTTGACACCCTGCCAAATTCAGTTTACCTGAAAAATTGTTTAAATCATGAAAAATAAAAATTATCTTGAAGTCTTTCATGATATTTTTCTACATATTTTAAAATCTTCAAAACTTGAAATTATTCTTATGAAATAAAACCTAAACCTCAAATCTGTCAAAATTATTAACAAGCTTCTAAATTTTTTTTCTAATTCTTCAAAATAAGTTTTTGCCTATAATTTGAATTTTCTTTTCCCCTTGGAAATGTGAAAAAGTATACAAATTATTATTATTATTATTCAAAATATTTGTAATCGATACAAAACCTCTTAAATTCCTTAAAGTCGTTGCAACTAACTCGAATTTTTCTTAAAATTTTAAAAACGCATTAGCAATATAAAAAAACTGCCCTAAAATCTTCCAAATTTTCCCAAAAACTTTAAGAAAATTTGTGTATTCTCTTGAAATCTTTCAAAATTCTTTTAAAGGTTCTAAGGTTTTCCTTTGAAACCTTCAAAAATCTACATTTTGTAAAATCTTTTAAAGTTTGAAATTCTTTATGAATCTCTTGAAATCTTATAAATATTTCTTGAATTTACTCGATTTTTTAAATTGTTGAATCCTACCAAATAAAAAATTTTTTCTTTAAAATATTCTACACTATTTTTCTAAATAAATTTTAGGATCAAATCTTTTCCGAATTTCTTTTAAATTCTGCAAAATCAAACGAATTGCCTTGAAATGTTTCAGATTCTTCCTTGACGATTTCAGATATCTTTTGAAATGTTTTTAAATCTTATTGAATATTCTCTTTAAATTAATTTTTCAAGATAAAAAAATCATTTTAGTTTTTCTTGGAAACCGAATGATTTTGTTTTCATTTTCTTGAAACCTTACAACATTTTTAAAATATCTTTATAAGTTTCAATTCTTTTCGAATCGTTTCAAAACTTTTAAATATCTCTCAAACTTACTTAGATTAGTTCTAAAATGATCTAATGTGACAAATTTACAAAATTGGGCTTTAAAATCTTTTACTCTTTTCAAAAAATTTAGGCAATAATTAAAAATATTTTGTAGTTTTCTTAAATTATCTCTTAGAATTCATTAAAAAAATTATTTGCAAAAATATAGCAATCGATTGGGCGCCATTTATGTTATTAACAATTATGTCATTGCAATATTTTCAATATTTCTTATCCTAGGTCGAAAAAGAACCACTATTTGACTGCAGATCAAAATTAAACAATTGAGAAAGAATTGATCACGGTCATTGAAATTAAAAGATTCGAACTCTTGAAAATAAAATTTTTTTATTTGAAATTATCAAAAAAACTGAACCGCAAATCAAAAGATTCAAAGTTGAATACTTTTGAATTTTAAGCTTTTCAAATTAAAGCTTTAAAAAATGTCAATTCAGAAGCTCAATGATAGAAATTTGTTTTGAAATCTTTTTGAATATTAGCTTAGAGAATTTTTTTGAAAAAAAATAAAATTTTTGAAAATTTCCAGGAGTTTATCTTGGAACTCAAACTTTCCCAAAAGTTTTTGGAAAATCTTGCAAATGTAAAAAAATTATCTTGCAATCATCCAGATTCTTTTTTGAAAATTTGGGGAGTCTTATTAAATATTCTTTTAAAATTGATTAAACAAAAATATTGTTAGTTATTCTAGGAATTTTGATACAAATTTTTTATTCATTTAACATCTTTCAAAATGCTTAAGAAGCACGTTTCATATTATTTTGGAATCTTTTCAAAACTTCTAAATATAATTTAAACTTACTTGATTATTTTCCAAATCAATAATTGTCTAATCATTATTTATTATTCCAACAAAATTTTAAATATTCTCTTAAAACTAATTTTTAAAAATAAAATATCATTTTAAATTTTCCCAGCTTAAAAATTTTATTTCGAAATCTTCAAAAATCTAAATTTAGTATTTTATTCTTCGAACTCTTTTTCAGCTTTGAATTAAGTTTGAATCTTCTGAGAACCGCGCTCGAAACTGGTAAATATCTTCTAAACTAACTCAAATTTTTTCCAAATTGATAATTGTTCAATTGTTGTTTATGCATCAAAATACACAGTTTTAATTTCAAACTGTGAAATATTAGCGATTCAAGGCCTTCTATTTCAAATAATTCAGTTCAAAATTGTTCAGTTTTTAATATTTTATTTATAATTGCTCATTTTTGATGAGAAATAAAATATTGCTACAAATTCAAAAAAATGTCCTACTAAATTAGAAAATTTTGAATCAAATGGGTTTAAAATGGAATATTTCAGATTTAAACAATATTTGAATAGGATTTGGAATTGGATAAAAGCGTTCAATTTTTCAAATTACTTTTAAATTAAGAATAGTTTATAAAGTTTCAATCGGACGTTTACATTTGTTTAACTACTGAGGCTTTCAAAATTGAGAAATTGAATCGTCCTATCAGGTCAATTATTATTCAATTTTCAATAATCAAAAAACAGTTCAGTTTGACTGCTTATAATAGCAAAAGTGCTTGGTAAAAATATAGAACATAATTTCAAGTACAGTTTCCCAATATTCCAACTTTTTTGAAATCTTGTATTTTTTTGTAAAGATTTGTAATTTTCTACAATAATTTACGAAAAATGAATAGTTTTTTCATGACGTCCAACACCCAAATTAAAAAAATGTTAAATACGGAACACTACACACCTCCCCCCTTTTTTAATTACGTCCCAGATAGCACAAAAAATTCCGTGAAAATTTCCTGAAACTTGCATTGTAAGGTGGCAATATTGCATTGAAAGATTGAGGCAAGGTTCGGTCATGTTGCACGGCAAGTTTCAGGACAGTTTGGAAGATTCATTTAGCTTAATTCGATGCGCAGTAGTTTTCTATGGGGCCTACGGCTGCGCAGTAGTTTTTCAAACCCTCCTAATGTATCACCAGACACACGTATTATGATTGTTTCCCATATTTTTGGAAAAATAGAAAACCAAAAAATAATAAAAATTTTTATTTATTTTTTGGTTTTTCTTTTTTTTTTATATATAAATATGGGAAATAATCATGATACGTGTGTCTGGTGGTATACTAGTAGCGTCAAAAAAACTACTGCGCAGCCATAGGTCTCATTGAAAACTACTGCGCACCGAATTAAGTTAAATAAATCTTCCAAACTGTTCTGAAACTTGCCATGCAACATGCCCTCACAAGCGAACATTTTCTTGATTGACCGACCCTTGCCCTAACCTTTCAATGCAATATTGCCAACCTTACATTGCAAGTTTCAGGAAATCTTCACGGAGTTTTTTGTGCTATCTGGGCTAATATGTGAACGATCCCTAAAGTTACTTTCGCTGACCCTCCCCCCACAATCCATGTTACCAAACGTAGTTTATCGACAGAGCGTTATAGCATGCTGGTCCCCAATTCGGATTACTGGTTCTGAAATTTGGACAAATTATCCGAAATCGCATTGTGTCTTCATTACGGACTTTATATAACTTTCATCCCCTATTTCTTGTTGTAGAGTTAAGATTGGAGTCTTCATCCCGTGGGCTACCTCTTGACCTAAACAATTCTCCTCCCCCGTCTCCCCGTCATGAGCACACCGGACTTATGTTTCCTCCTGTCAACCACGTTCCTGCCGCGCCTACTGAAGTCAGGCACATTGATCCACCTCACAGGCTGCCTTCTAATGACGGATATGGATATGACCTTACAGAAATGGCATATATTTGGCTTACTCCCATAAATAATGAGCAGCGAATATTGCACTTTGACTGGTTCCATTTTCCTCCTCTTACAGACGCTAGATTGAGATCAAGAGAAACTCGCAGTAGGCTTGCCCTTGTGCCATCCGGTCCACAAATTGTTCTGTTCACAGCCGATAATCAAGGCGTTGCAATATTGGAGACTATTAATCGTTTTGCTGGAATAATGATTCAGGATAAAGGCGACAAAAAACGGGCGAAAATTGACCAGCATGAATTTTTTGTTCGAAGATTGGACGACATAGAAACATATGAAATCCCAACAGGTTCTCAACGCCCAATCTCAAGAAATTATCGAGTACACAAGGGATCCGCGCCACACGCAGTCACACAGTATACTCATCGATTTTTTTAATTACAAGTTACTTATATAATTTTGATTTTACTTCAGAATAAAAACAATATATTTCAGTTTTATTATTATCATATATATAATTTGTATTTATAAATAATAATAAAAAGTCAATGTATTATGGATCTCAAGGCTTTAATCTTAAGTCGATTTCATAGCCAATCTTTTTCAGAAGGTGGATTCCATTTCGGAATCACACAAAACAGACATTTAAATCATGAATTTTCTTTTTAAACTTAGGCTGCTTATTTTTTAAGTTATATGGTTGTAAAGTATCATGGAACATTAAATTTTAATATTTCATCCGTTATCAATATATATATTCATATTAATGTAATATCAATCCGCATTCAAAATGTATGTGTTTCAAAATAAACAGTGAGCAAGTAAAAATTTACTTTATTTTCCAGCAAAATCTCTAGTTTTTTAAGCTAATATGTATCTCTCTTTTCATCTTTTTCTCGTTTTTCACTTAAATCCGAACTAAATCAATAGAACGCAATGAGAAAATTCAAATTTTTTTGTCAAAAATTCAACTATTTTGTAGAAAATTCGTTTTTTTCTATTTAAGCATACAAACATTCGGTAAACATTTTTTACTTTCTTGAACAACAAATCTTTTTTGTTTGTACATTTTTCTTTGTAGAAATTTAATCTTTTTTGACTAGAAATGCAACATTTTGGTTTAAAATCAACCTATTTAGATTGAGGATTGACCCGTTTTGTTAAAAATTCGTCTTTCTCGATGAGTTCCACTGTTTCTATTTCAGAATAAAAATATTTTTTGGTTGAATTTCTTTGACATTTTTGTTGAGTATTTATCTTTTTTTGTTTAAAAATTCTAGTACTTGGTTAAAAGTAAAACGTACTTGTTGAATGTTTATTTTCTTCGTGGCAGATTTATCATTTTAGTTGAAAATTCATCATTTCTGTTTACAGTAGAAATATTTTGTTTCCTATTCGTTTTGTTTTTGTTAAAAATTACTTTTTTCTGAAAATGTCATTATTCCAGTTAGAGATTCATTGAGCAAGTTCAAAATTGATCTCTTTGGTCAATAATGAAGCTTGTTTGTTGAAGATTTGTCTTTTTTGGTAGAAAATTAATCTTGGTAGAAAATTCATCTATTTATTCGAAAATTAAGGGTGTGCAAATGTACATAAAATACCTTGAGGGAAACTTTTTAAGTTTATAATTTTTTTCAAATTTAGGATGAATCTAAAGAATTTTAAAAGATATCCAAGAGTTTGAAAAAATTCTGAAAATAAATTAATATTTTTAAAAATTTCAAACAAACTAGATTGTTCAAAATTTTGAAATATAATGAAGAAGCTTTTTAAGAATTTCGAAAGTTTATAAACATAATCCAAGATTTTTTTCGAGATTTCTGTGAAAATTTAAAACGATTTTTAATTCTGGAAAATACATTTTTTGCAACAACCACCTCTACAGTTGACGTTTTCATGCTTCTAAATTGTGCCTAAAGGACCTTATTTGAGCAGACTGTCAAACATTTTTTTTCAGAAAATTTGTTGTCACACATTTTTTTTCACAACATTTTTTCTCAACAATTTTTTTTCACAACGTTTTTTTAAAATTTTTTTTTTCAAAAAAATTTCTTTACTCCACTCTATGCAATATGAAATTATTATTTTTCGTTACCTCCTCTTAATAACTTTTTCGGACAGGCGTTGCAAAAAATAGCGTGTGATACACGTGCGCATTGGTGATTGGTAACTCTTGTGATTGCATCATTCGCACACAATCAACTATTTTGCGCACTTGTATCACAAATAAATATTATTAGTGCACATTTGTGCACAGACATTTTAAAATTAAGGGTCAAATTATCGACAACTTTAATTTGGTGATTGTGAATTCTCTTTTGTGAAAGCTCCTTTGGCTTTAGCGAACACATTCTCATCACGTATTTCGTCTTCCGCACTCCATTTAATCCGAAATATGAACTTTTCTAAATTATGCAACACTATTGTATCGAATGTATATTACATTTATTTCCGCAATAAATTTCACCCTCAGCTACCTTCAAAATTTTATATCATTTAAATAAATGTATATTATTACAATTAATAATATGCATTAGTATTAAAAACAGACGTAAAATATCAAGTATTACATTTTTTGTTAAGTATTCATCTTTTGACCTTTTTTCTCACAAGACACGTGATGAGAATGTGTTCATTAAAGCCGAAGGAGTTTTAACCAAAAAGAATTCACAATCACCAAATTACAGTTGTCGATACTTTAACCTTTAAT
The DNA here is from genome assembly GCA_932195095.1 of Andricus curvator. Taxonomy (NCBI): domain Eukaryota; kingdom Metazoa; phylum Arthropoda; class Insecta; order Hymenoptera; family Cynipidae; genus Andricus; species Andricus curvator. Next base: position 102,183 of record CAKNYM010051958.1, read on the forward strand.
TTTAAAGGGCCATTGCATTTTAATGTAAAATGTCCAACAGAAAAAAAGGACAAAATTATGAGAAAATTTGGTTAGAAAAAGAATCTATTATTTTTAATAGGTTCCGAGTTATATTATATTGAATAATATCCACTTTTGTGGATTTTCAGCAAAAAATCCCTAAGTTTCAAAAACTTAGGGATATACCACTTCTTATTACTTTTTGGCCATTTTTTAGTACTTTTATGGAAAAAAGTAATTATGATTGATTTAAAATATGTAATATGTTTTTTTTTATCAATAACAAATGTTTTTTTATTGATTGCTTATAACAAAATCTTGTCATAATCACTTTTGAGTACTCTCTGAGTACTTTTGTGGCAAAAAAGTAATTATAATTGATTGGAAATGTGTAATGCTCTTTTTTCAATAATAAAAAAATATTTTTATATAATTTTTTGTAAAAATATCTCCTGTTAAATACTTCCTCTGTATTTAATTCCATACTTACCTCCAGGAGATTAGCAATTCGAAGTTATTTCTGTAAATTATAAATAATTTGCTGTGACCATTTTGTTTGCATTAAAAATAAGTAACTGATTGATAAGTTGAAAGTGATTACATATCAAATGTAATTCATTATTTTAAAAAATCATAAATAAAAAGTTATTAAATAAATTGGTTGCATCTTAAAGTTCTTTAAATAATTTCGTAAAATAGTTCAATACGTTCAAATTAAATAATTGAAAAAGAAATAGTTAATCAATTCATAGATTAACAAAAAAATTTATTTTTGGTTTTGTTAATAGAACGAATTATGGACTTGATGCATGATTTTAAAACTGTTTTCTATTTTTTTTTAAATAAACACGCGTTCGCACACACTCAAGAGATCAAGTGTTTGTAAAAGATAACAATTATAGACTTCCAAGCTTGGTAAAATTTTCTTGTGTGATTATTTTCATTTTCAATTAATTATAATTAATTTTTTGGTACAAAAGTACTCAAAAACTACTCAGTGGTTATGAAAAGATTTGTTATATTCAATTATTAAAATCCTATTTGTTTATTGATAAAATATATATATCACATTTTCAATCAATTACAAGTACTTTTTTGTTACAAAAATTCTCAAAAAGTACTCAAAAGTGGTTATGCTAATGTTTTTTTTATAAAAAATTATTGACAGAAAATTTGTTTATGGATAAAAAAGCATATTACACATTTTTAATCAATGAAAATCACTTATTTGCCACAAAAGTACTGAAAACTGACAAAAAATAATTAAATGTTACTAAATCGGTACCCTCGAAACGTAAACAGTCAGGACCGACTGAACGTTTTCGCATCGATCTATCATGGGCGATTTTTAAACTTTTGTTTATTTTTTTGTTTATTTAATAAAAAAAGTAAAAAATAAAATTTGACTTTTGAAGTATACCGGTTTTTAAAAAATGCTTTGATTCAATCAAAAATACCTAGAAAACTGGAAGCAACTATCCAAGAAAGATGTCCAATAGCAATACAAATGTTAAAAAATGTATTGAATTTGTTATAAACAAATAAGTGAATAAAAATTATTTCGTGGGAATTGGCCGCGATTCGTCACTTGATTCGCACTAAATTTGAACAATTTATGAACAAATGAGTTTTTTCGTTGAGTTAATAAAAGTCAATAAATAAATAATTTGTTATTTTAAAAGCAATTTTTACAAACAAATATCCATATCAGGTATTTTTGATGGAATAAATAAAGTTTTTTATATGAAATCGATCATATATTACTTGGCAATAAAACCTTAGTATCATATTTGGTCACAAAATAAAAGTGAATAATTGTTTCAACTAACTTAATTAACAAATGCACTATTTGGCTATTTATCGAGGTACAAACTTGATTTTTTCGATGCAATTAACTGCTAATAACTAATTTCCAAATGTCTGAGAAAATCTTGTTGACAGTAAACATTTTATTATTGTAAACAACAAATTTTTATAATTTTATGTATTTCTAAATAAAATACTGCTTTTTTCACGGAATTAACAGCCAATTATTCAGCAATGATTCTTTACTATGAATTGATAACATTTGACGATTGTTGAACCAAACTTAATTAACAAACGCAATTGAGTTCCTTTAATAATTCATCAATTTTTATCAGCTTATGGCAAGGAAGTATTCCTAAGTAATTTTAATTATATTGCACAAGAAGAAAAGTCTTAGTTTAGGAATGCATTAGCCGAGAAAAATTTGTTTGCTACATTGTTAATAAAAATAAAAATAGTGGATCGTTATTGAACTATCAAAAAAAGTTGAAAATGTGTTATTAACATTTGATTACACAAAAAAAAGCAAGTTTAAATGCTGAAAAATAGCCAAATAATGCATTTGATAATTAAGTTTGTTTAAATAATTATCAAATGTTATTGATTCATAGCAAAAAATCATTGCTTATAACTGGCTGTTAATTCAGTGAAAAAAGCGATATTTTATTTATAAATACATAAAATGATAAAACTTTGTTTGAACAATTGTTGTTTACATACAATAAGTTGCTTACTGTCATCAAAATGTTCCTAAACATTTATAAGTTAGTTATTTACAGTCAATTGAATAGAAAAAATCGAGTTTATACCTCGAAAAATAGCCAAATAGTGCATTTGTTAATTAAGGTAGTTTAAACAATCATGAACTTTTATTTGGTGACCAAATATGATACTAAGGTTTTATTTCCAAGTGATATATGATCGATTCCATAGAAAGAACTGTATTTATTCCATCAAAAGTACCCGATACGGATATTTGTTTATAAAAATAGCTTTTAAAATAACAAATTATTTCTTAAATTTTATTAATTCAACTGAAAAACTCTTTTTGTCCATAAATTGTTCAAATTCAGTACGAATCAAGTGCCGAATCGCCGCCAATCCCCACGAAACCATTTTCATTCGCTTATTTGTTTATAACAAATTCAATAAATTTTTTAACATTGCATTGCTATTGTACATCTTTTTTGGATAGTTGCTTTCAGTTTTCCAGGTATTTTTGATTGAATCGAAGAATTTTTTGAAAACCGGTATACTTCAAAAGTCAAGAATTTTTTTTTTCATTTTTGTCATTAAATAAACAAAAAAATAAACCAAAATTTAAGAATAGCCCAAGATAGATCGATGCGAAATTTTATTAGCTTCCATTTAAAAAAAAAATGTTAAAATTGGATAATAACTGTCTTCTGAAAATCCATTTGTTCAAGGACGTTTTCTTTGCCCCGGGTGGGGGGGGGCGCGGCCCGAATTTTACACAAATCTAATACCTTCTCAATAAAAACGCTATTATATGGATAGTCACGTAGGTACATATTTCTGTTTTGTATATATTTTTTCATTTTTTTTTAAATTCATTACTGTGCTGACAATGATTTGAAGCTGACATACTCTAAAAAAAAGGCCAAGGCTTGCAGTTTGATACTGTGTTTCCCAAAATAGAATGTCAATAAAAATTAAGAAAAACGTTCTTATTTTTCATCTTCTATTTCCTGTTTTGTCATAAATTCTTGATCAGAAAAAGACAAATGTTTTCATTTTCCATCTTCTATTTCCATTTTTTGTCCTAATTTCGTGACCAGAAAACATAAAAATATGTTTACGACCTTATTTCTTAGCAGTTTTATCATACTGCTCCATAAAAAAGAATGTCAATGAAAATAGAGACAAATATTTTTATTTTTCATCTTCTATTTCCTGTTTTTGTCCCAAATTCTTGGTCAGAAATCACGAAAGTATGTTTCTGGCACACGTTATTTTTCCGGTTTCTATACGTGTGACAATTTGAGTAACCTGAATTATCATTCTCTCGATATTCAGATCCAGAAAAGTTGTGCTAAACTTCATCTGTTCCTCAACATGAGGGGAAAAGTGAAATTCTTGTTTTTACTGAGTAAGTGATTTTTTTTTACGTACACATACAAATATAATCTCGATTGATTTCAGTTTGAAAATTGTTGGAAAAACTTATTGTTGAAACCCCTTTTTAAAATTTTTTTTTACTGAAATTCAGTAACCCCATCTTTGGTTGTAAATTCATCCCTTTTAATGGAAAATTCAAATACCTAGTTAAAAATATATGTATTTTGTTTCGATTCACCTTTTATGTTTGAAAATTAATCTGCCTGTTTGAAAAGTCATCTTATTAAATGAACATTCAACTACTTGGTTGAGAGTTAAAATAAATGAAAATGTTTTGCATGAAAAGATTATTCTTTAGATGAATAAAGTGACTTCACTGAGAAAAACAATTTTCTATGTTCAAAAATGCGAAATAAGTGAACCATTTATAATAATTTTCTGCAATAATCTCTGTACATTAAATTTTTCTTTCTCTTTTATCGATTAATTTTTTATAGCAATTAAGGAAATTAAAAAGTGACAATGGCAATTCCTTTCCACAGAGAGTATAAATAAATAAGTAGGAATCTGCATTATCATCGAAGAAGGTAATTATCGATTCGTTGAGAAATCCAATCACACATTTGTGAATAATGGAAATCTACAAT
>CAKNYM010051958.1:126714-154233 GCA_932195095.1 Andricus curvator
TTTGAAAAAGTTCTCTTAGAATACGTGCTAAACTACCTGGTGCGCGATCCGCTGCACTTGGATCGTCGACTCACCATTGGTAGTCATTTTGGCTGTTGGAGCAATTTAAATTTTGAAAAAGTTCTCGTAGAATACGTGCTAAAGTATCTGGTGCGCGATCCGGTGCACCTGGATCGTCGACTCAACATTGGCAGTTGTTTTGGCTGTTAGCACCATTTAAATGTTTTAAAAGTTCTCGTAGATGACGCCTTGAACGACCTGGTGCTCGTTCCGATGCACCCGGGTAGTGGACATACCATTTAAAGATGTGTCGACTATTGGCAAAGTTAAGATTTTAATTTTCAAAGCGGGCTAATGTTCTCTAACAGTTTCATATTCTTAAGAATATTCATTTGTGTTTAGTGTGGCCTAAGCATGGGAGACGGACACGAGCAACGCTTTAGCCATGTACCATTCAGCCGTGACCCATGGTTTAGCCACATATTTCCAAGTTTTTTGCCATGCTTGAGCCATGCTTGAGCCATGCAAACTTTTTCACGCGGGATGTTTCAGAGAAAATACCTTGACCTTGACTTTTACATCCAAGGTTATTTGAAGGTCAATGTTATTTTTTTTAATGGCAGCCCCTACTTTTGAACCCAGATTTGAAAAGAACGGGAAATTTTACGTTCAAAATTATATTTTTTATGAACTTTATGACAAGGTCAAATGAAGGTCAAATTTGCGATACCTCTGCCTCTGATAACTTTTGTCCGTAACATGTTGCTGTTCCCAACCCATTATTGCAACATTATCGCAAATTTGACCTGTATTTGACCTTGCCATGACATTCACAGAAATATCATTTTGAACGTAAAATTTCCCGCTCTTTTCAAATCTAGGGTCAAAAGTAGGGGTTTCCATTTTAAAAAGTCACTTTGACTCTGAAATAACCTTGAGGTTGACCCCCTCTACCTGCTTCAAACTTTGCCTGAAACATTTTTCGATATCCAACACCATTTCTACAACTGTAATTTTTTGTTAAAACATGTACTGTTTTGTACAAAAATGTACAAAATTTAACAAAAGATACAGTTAAATACAAATATCTGACTGTTTCTTGTATTTTCATGAAGAGAAGTGAAAAAAAATTAACAATGAAGTACAAATTTCTACAACCCAAAAATTTATGTAGCTTTTCATTAATATTTTCTTGTAAAAATCTAGAAGGTATTGCCGAAAACTACAAGATTTTACAATTTCTAATTTTGGTGTTTGATGCCATCAAAGGGCTTTTAATTTTATTTATATTATTGTAGAAAATTACAAAACTTTGAAAAAATTTCAAGATTACACTTTCAGCAAGAACCTATGCTCTTATAATAAATCAAATTGAACTGTAGTTCGACTATTGAAAATTGAACAATAATTGACTTTGCAGCACGATTCTGAATCTGTTCAAAATTAAGAAAGTTACAGATTTTAATGTTAAAAATGGAATTTTGTATATTTGAAAGCCTCAGTAGTTGAACAAATGTAATCGTTCGATTGAAACTTCATAACCAATTCTTAATTTTGAAATAATTTGTAAAACTAAACCCACTTATTCAATTCCAAATCCTATTCAAATATTATTTAAATCTGAAATATTCCATTTTAAACCCATTCAATACGAAAGTTTTTAATCAAGTAAGACATTTTTTTGAATTAGTAGCAATATTTCAATTTTCATTGAAAATGAGCAATTATAAATCAAATATTAAAAACTGAGCAATTCTAAACTGAATTGTTTGGAATAGAAAGCCTCGAATCGTTAATATTTCAGAGTTTTAAATGAAAACTTTGTAAGTTACAATTTTCATTGTTCTATTTGCCTAATTTTTGAAATGTAAGTGAAATTATTGAATTTTGATGCATGAATTCAACAATTATCAATTTGGAAAAAATTTGAGTTAGTTCAAAAGATATTTACCAGTTTTGAGTTCGGTTTTCAGAAGATCTAAACTAAATTTAAAACTGAAAAAGATTTCGAAAAATAAAAAACTAAATTTAGATTTTTGAAGATTTCAAAATAAAATTTTAAAGCTTTTTATTGATCTTTAAAGTTTTTGGGAAAATAAAAAAAAGTTCCTAACTTCGCTGGGCAAATTTAAAATGATATTTTATTTTGAAAAATTTTAACCTCAATTTAATTTGAAATCTTTTTTTCGAATATTTAGAAATATTTACTTGCATAAATAATATTTATATTTATATTCTATTATTTATATTTTGTTGCATAGATAACAATTGATCAATTATCAATTTGGAAAAAATCTGAGATAGTTTAAGAGATATTTACAAATTTTTAGAAGATCCAAACTTCATTTAAAACTGGAAAAGATTTCGAAATAAAATTTTGAAGATTTTTAAGAATCTTTAAAGGTTTTAAGTAAATAGAGTAAGTTTTTCGAGTTTGCTGGGAAAAATTGAAATGATTTTATATTTTGAAAATTTCATTTGAAGAGAATATTTAAAAAGACTGAAAAAAATTGTTGAATAATAAATCACAATTGAACAATTATTAATTTGGAAAAAGAAGGAGTAAGTTGAAAATATATTTCGAAGTTTGAAAAAGATTAAAAAATAATTTAAAAGTGAAAAGATTTCAAAACATTTCAAACTGAACGTAGATTTCTCAAGATGTCGAATACAACATTTATAAGCCTCTGATGCATTTTGAACGGTTTTAAATTAATAAAAAATTTGTATCAAAAATTCCTAGAAAAACTATCAATAATTTTTTGTTGAAAAATTAATTTAAAAAGAACTTTATTACTACTTTTGCAGGATTTTCAAAAAATTTTAGGAAAAATTCGAGTTCCAAGATAATAAAATTATTATTATATATTGTGGAAAATTTCAAAACAAATTTTAGTGTATAAATTATTGTTTCTAACTTAAAATTGCCTAAAATAATATAATTTTGAAAATGTATAAATTTTTCGATTCATTATTTTTTTAAGCTTTAATTTTTAAAGTTTAAAATTCAAAATATTTTCAATCTATACAAAACCTCTTAAATTCCTTAAAGTCGTTGCAACTAACCCGAATTTTTCTTAAAATTTTAAAAACTCATTAGCAATGTAAAAAAACTGTCTTAAAATCTTCCAAATATTCCCGAAAATTTTGAGAAAATTTTCTTATTCTTTTGAAACCTTTCAAAATTCTTCTAAAGTATTCCTTTGACCCCTACAAAAATCTACATTTTTAAAAATCTTTTAAAGTTTGAGAATTCTTTATGAATCACTTCAATCTTATAAATAATCAAACGAATTGCCTTGAAATGTTTCAGATTCTTCCTTGACGACTTCAGATATCTTTTGAAATGTTTTGAAATCTTTCTGAATATTCGCTTTAAATTAATTTTTCAAAATAAAAAATCATTTTAATTTTTCTTGGAAACCGAATGATTTTTTTTCATTTTCTTGAAACCTTACAACATTTTAAAAATATATTTATAAGTTTTAATTCTTTTCGAATCGTTTCAAAACTTATAAATATCTCTCAAACTTACTTAGATTAGTTCTAAAATGATCTAATATGACAACTTTACAAAATTGGGCTTTAAAATCTTTTACTCATTTCAAAAAATTTTGGCAATAATTAAAAATATTTTGTAGTTTTCTTAAATTATCTCTTAGAATTCATTTAAAAAATTATTTGGAAACATATAGCAATCGATTGGGCACCATATATGTCATTAAAAATTTTGTCATTGCAATATTTTTAATATTTCTTATCCTAGGTCGAAAAAGAACCACTGTTTGACTGCAAATCAAAATTAAATAATTAAGAAAGAATTGATCACGGTCATTCAAATTAAAAGAAGATTCGAAATGAAAGTTAAAAAAAAAATTAATTTATACATAGAAATTTGTTTTGAAATGTTTTTAAATATTTGGACAATATATTGTCCAGATTCTTTTTTGAAAAATTTGGGAATCTTATTAAATATTCTTTTAAAATTAATTCACAAAATATATTGTTAGTTATTCTAGGATTTTTAATACAAATTTTTTATTCATTCAACATCTTTCAATATGCTTAAGAAGCTTTAAATTTTGAAGCTACATTTTGTGTTCGACATCATGAAAAATCTACGTTGTGTTTTAAATGTTTTGATATCTTTTCACGTTTCATTTTATTTTGGAATCTTTTCAAAACTTCTAAATATATTTTAAACTTAGTTGATTATTTTTTAAATCAATAGCTGTTTAATTATTATTTATTATACAAACAAAATTTTAAATATTCTCTTAAAATTAATTTTTAAAATAAAATATCATTTTAAATTTTCCGAGCGAAGTTAAGAATTTGCTTTTAATTTCCCAAAAACGTTAAAGATCAATAAAAAGCTTCAAAATTTTATTTCGAAACCTTCAAACATCTAAATTTAGTATTTTATTCTTCGAACTCTTTTTCAGCTTTTAATTATGTTTGAATCCTCTCAGAACCGCGCTCGAAACTGGTAAATATCTTCTAAAATAAGTTAAATTGTTTCCAAGTTGATGATTGCTCAATTGTTATTTATGCATACAAATTCAATAATTTCACATGTTTAAATTTTAAAAATTTGTTGAATAGAACAATTAAAATTGTAAGGTACAAAGTTTTAATTTCAAACTCTGAAATATTAACGATTCAAGGCTTTCTATTTCAAATAATTCAGTTCAAAATTGTTTCCTTTCTAATATTTTATTTATAATTGCTCATTTTCGATGAGAAATAAAATATTGCTACAAATTCAAAAAAATATCTTACTTAATTTTTTAACGTTTACATTTGTTTAACTACTGGGGCTTTCAGATTGAGAAATTGAATCGCCCTGTAAAGTCAATTATTATTCAATTTTCAATAATCGAACAAAAGGTCAGTTTGACTGATTATAATAGCAAAAGTGCCTGGTAAAAATATGCAACATAATTTCAAGTACAGTTTCCCAATATTTCAACTTTTTGAAATCTTGTTTTTTTTGTTTGTTTGTAAAGATTTGTAATTTTCTACAATAATTTACGAAAAATTAATAGTTTTTTCATGACGTCAAGCATCCAAATTACCAAAATGTAAAATACGGAACACTAAACCCCTCCCCCCCATTTTTCAATTACGTAGTATGTGAACGATCCCTAAAGTTACTTTCGCTGACCCTCCCCCACACAATCCATGTTACCAAACGTAGTTTATCGACAGAGCGTTATAGCATGCTGGTCCCCAATTCGGATTACTGATTCTGAAATTTGGACTAATTTTTCGAAATCGCAATCTGTCTTCATGACGGCCTTTATATAACTTTCATCCTCTATTTCTTGTTGCAGAGTTAAGATTGGAGTCTTCATCCCGTGGGCTAGCTCTTGACCTAAACGCTTCTCCTCCCCGGTCGCGTTCTGCCAGTCCTGAGAACACCAGACCTATGTCTCTCCCTGCCAACAATGCTCTTGCCAACCACGTTCCTGTCGAGCCTCTTGACATCAGGCACATTAATCCACCTGAAAAGCTTCCTGCTGATAAAGGAAATGGATATAATAAAATAACAGACTTGCCATATATTCGGCTTTATTACAGATATAATCAGGCCCAAAAATTCCACTTTGAGTGGTTCACTTTTCCTCCTGATACAAAAGCTCGATTGAGATCGAAAAAAACGCGCAGTAAGCTTGCCTTCGTGCCACCCGGTCGACAAATTGTTATGTTTAGAGCCGATAATCAAGGCGTTGCAATATTGGAGGATATTAATCATTTTGCTGGATTAATGATGCACTATAAAAGCGAACACAAAAGGTCGAAAATACACAAGTATGAATTTCTTGTTACATTTTTGCCCGACATAGAAGCCGAAGAAATCCCAGCAGGTCGTACAGTCCCAATCTCAAAAAATTATCGAATATACAAGGAATATCCCCAAGTTCCCGCAATCACACAGAATACTCATCAATTTATTTAATTACCAGTTACTTATATAATTTTGATCCACTTCAGATAACAAACAGTATATCCTAATTTTATTATTATTATTGATAATATATATGTAAGTAACTTGTAATTAGATATAATAATAATAAAAAGTCAATGTATTATGGATTTCAAGGCTTTAATCTTAAGTCGATTCCATAGCCAATCTTTTTCAGAAGGTGGTTTCCACGTCGGAATCACACAAAGCATATTTTTTTAAATTAATTACCCTGGCGGACCGAACGAATGGAGCGGATACGCTACAGCGTATCCTCACAGTATCCACATCGTATCCTTTCCATATCATGCAAGAAAAACTCATTAAAAAAGGAAGATGAACATTTCACTTGTTGAAATTCGGATTCTACGTGAAATTTTGAGTTAAAAGACCACATAGTAATCGCAATAGTTTCCGAATTTCAACAAGTGAAATGTTAATCTTTCTTTTTTAAAGATTTTTTCTTGCATGATACGGAGAGGATACGATGTGGATACTATAAGGATACGCTGTAGCGTATTCGTTCCGTTCGGTCCGCCAGTGTATAGATTTTTTTCAAGTGAAGTGAATCTTTTTTTTTTTTGCACTTAACCTCAAAATTGAGCATTCTTTATAAAAATAATGAATAAGGTCGATAATATCTTTTTTGTTAATCATACTTATAGTTATACACGTAAAAGCAGGAACATTTACTCAATCCGAATGTTTACTTCTGTTTAATTTTTTATTTTGCGTCTCATTTCTGTATTAAAAAAACATAAAATAGAATAATTAGAACTGAACCAGAGTTAGACATTTTATTTGAACAGATATATAAGTGTTCCTGCTTTTAAGTTTACTGTGATGATTACAATTTATAAAAAAACATTATCGATCTCATAAATCATCTTTATAAAGAAAGGAGGTTAGAAATGAAAAAGACTTACTCACCTGCGAAATCTTCAATTATATCCAAGGTAAAGCTTCAAAATTCAAGTAGTTCCAACACTAGAAATATTGCGTCCATTTTTCATTTAATTTTAACTTTTCCAGTGAATCAGAACCGTTAGAAGCACATAACACTGAAAAAAAGAACAATGCCATCAAATCAAAATCAAAGGATCAATCAATTTAGATGTTAGGTTAGTACCGCAGGGAAACCTCCCAGCAGCGCCTTAGCACGCCTAGCGGCACTTTATAGCACTACTTTGCACTATATTTTTTGTTTGAATCAAATAAATATTTTTATGAAATCAAATAAACAAATTTTGAACAAATTCATTGTTTAATAAAAACCAATTTTTGGTTTGAATCAAACAAATTGTACTGAACAAATTATTTGTTTCAATCAATGAGGCAAATATTTTCATTTCTTAAAATTAAATAAACCTTTTTTTTTAATTGAAACAAAAAATTTGTTCCTTTCAATGATATGAATTCAAACAAATTTATTAACAAATGCGATTGAGTTTCTTCAATAAATCAACAATTTTTATTAAATTATGGCAAGAAATTATTTCTAAGTGATTTTAATTACATTCCACAAGAAAAAAAATGTTAGTTAACAAATGCTTCAGCTGAAAAATAGCCAAATAATGCATTTGTAAATTAAGTTTGGTCAAACAATTATTAAATGTTATCGATTCAGAGTAAAAAGTCATTGCTAAATAACTGGCTGTTAATTCCGTGAAAAAAAAGCGGTATTCAATTTATAAATACGTAAAATGATACAAATTTGTGTAAACAATTGTTGTTTAGAATAATAAATTGTTTGCTGTCATCAAAATATTCTCAACTATTTAGAACTTAGTTATTTACAGTTAACTGCATCGCAAAAATGAATTTTGTACCTACAAAAATAGCCAAATAGTGCATTTGATAAGTAAGGTATTTTAAACAATTATTAACTTTTATTTGGTGACCAAATATGAAACTTAGGTTTTATTTCAAATCTAATACCTTCTCTGATGAGGATGTGAAAATTGAATAATTGGGTCAATAAAATATAACGAAGACACTAAAAACGCTATGATATGAATAGTCATGTAGGTACATATTTCTCTTTTGTATGTATTTCCTCATTTTTTCGAAAATTGTATTGACATGCTGCCAAGAATTTCATACTCACATACTCTAAAGAAGGCCAAGGCTTGCAGTTTAAAACTCTGTTTTCCAAAATAGAATGTAAATAAAAATTAAGACAAATTTTCTCATATTTCATCTTCTATTTCCTGTTTGTGTCCTAAATTCTTGATCAAAAATCACGGAAGTATGTAATTTTTCCGGTTTCTATACGTGTGATAATTTGAGTAACCTCAATTATCATTCTCTCGATATTCAGATGCAGGAAAGTTGTGTTAAACTTCATGCATTCCTCAACATGAGGGGAAAAGTAAAATTCTTGTTTTTACTAAGTAAGTGATCTCTTTTTTACGTATATGTACAACAAGCAAGTATCAGTTTTATCGATTAATTTGTTTTTAGCAATTAAAGAAATTTATAGAATTCCTGAAAATAAAACAAGAATTCAGCGATCATAGTTGGACAAACACCACAAAATACTCCTATTGCAATTCCTAAAAATAAAGAAAATTTGTTTTTTTGCACAATGGTCAACATCAACAAACCCTTCCGTATGTCTAGCAAGAACACTCTTATAACAACGTCCTAAACGAACATCACTTTTCTGTTTCTCCACCCTAGTATTAAGAAGTCCGCCAGTCTGTTCCACATAATTCATCTCACAGATCTTGCAAGTGATCTTGTAAACAACACCACTTTTTTCAAATTTATCTAAAGGATCTTCACTAAAAGTTATTATTGAATCAATTTTAAATGGTATACGGGAAATAGTATGAATATTCAATTTTTTAACATAAATTCAATAGTTTTCGAAATTTGATCAAAAAAAGGAAGAACAAAAGTATTGAAAGAACTACATTCTCTCAATTCTTTCTGATTATCTGTAGATAAAATGTTACTTTGTTTGTTTTTGATTTGTTGAATTCTAATGGTGATATGTTGCTCAATCAATTTTTGATTACTGCAATTTTGTTTTGAAAAGGTTGAGCCGAAAAGAAGTTCAAATATAAGATCATCAAAAAAAAAAAAAAAAAAATCTTGAGAACTTATTCAGAACTCCAAAATTTTGTTGTTGTCAGGATCCGACTTTCTTCGAACGTGATATAGATAAGATGAGTAATTTCTTTGAAAGAAATGAAAGGATTCTTTTGGTCACCCGTTCATATCTTGACAATACCTTTTATTTCAAAAATAAATAAAAGCGTCGATACATATTGCCGACGTTTCGACACGGCTTTGTGTCTTTCTCAAGACTGCAGAATACATAATAGTTTTTTGTTGTATGTTAAAAAGAAAGCTTAATATTTAAAAGTGAGACTTCGATTTAAAATATAGCTAATTATCTAAATACCTGTAAATGTAGAATACAATTAATTTTTGTTGTAATCAAGCTGCAGAGGTATAAACCTTCATTCTTGTTAAGAGTCAAAATAACGTCAGAAGTTAAAAAAAAAAACTATTTGTTTATAACCTCATGCGCAAAAGAAGCGAAGGTATATTATTGTAATTAAAATCGAAAAAATGTTTACAATTCCAAGCATGTTGCGAAAGACCAGTATTATTGTTACCGATTACACAATCTCTTTTGTGCTCAGCTATTCGTATCTTTAATCTCCTGGAGGTTTCTCCGATATAGACTTTCTCACAAGCTGTGCATTTGATCATGTAAACTACGTTGGCTAAATTTTCCTTTGCATCCTTGTCTTTTTTATTGATAAAACAATTTTCACATTTATGGCTATTTTTAAAATAAACATTAATGTTAGACTTCTTAAGAGAACTTCTAATTCTTTCAGATAATCCTTGTCCGTGTCGAAACGTCGGCAATATGTATCGACTCTTTTATTTATTTTTGAAATAAAAGGTATTATCAAGATATGAACGGATGACCAAGAAAATCCTTTAATTTCTTTAGAAGAAGTTTAAAATTCGACTTGAATATGTACTTTTCCTATACCAATTGGTAAAAATATTGCCATTACCAAATCCAGCTTCTTGAAAGCAAAGACCTCCAAATCTTCCATAACTATTTCTGCTAAAATCGGAGAAATGACTGAACCTATGGGAGTACCGAATTTTTGCCTATAAAAAGATCCATTGAATTTAGAATGAGTTGAGTTTATAACAAAAACTATCCCTTTAATAAAATCTTTTTGACTTCATCGAGTACGTGTTTTTATATTATCCCATCTATTTAAAATTGCCTGTTTAACCAATTCAAGGGGTATGCTTGGAAACATTGCAACAACATCCAAAGAAATCATTACATGGTCATCAGGAACAGTTTTTTGAATAATATTTTTTTTGGAATTCCCAGCTATTTTTAATATTGTATTTGGAAGTCGTAATTGAGTCTTTAAGTACCAAATTAAAGTTTTGTTCTAAAAATTTCGCGGGAGTGTGAATAGTTGAAATAAGCAATCTCAAAGGATAGCCATCTTTATGAATCTTTCTCAAACCATAACTTCTTGCAAGAACTGTCTCTTCGTTATTTATATCAGTCCATCTTATATCCTTTCCCAAAAGTCCTTTCTTTCTCCAATTGTCTAGAATCTTGAAAGCGTCTATTCATAATTGTTTCAACGGATTTTCATTCAATAATTCAAAGTTATCACGATGGGAAAGTAAATCCTCCATATCCCTAATATAATCTGATTTCTTCATACAAACTGTAATATTGCCTTTATCAGCATTTATGCAAATTATATCAGGGTTGTTTTTAAGGAAACCTTTCGTTATCTTGAAACCTTCAGAAATTTTACACAGTGAAAGTAATGAGAGAAAGAGAGAATTCATGGAAATGCTTTATATTAAAAAACAAAATAAGTTGTCTATAAATTGAAAAACTGATTTAGATTAGTTAAAGAAAAGTTATTTTAGTCTGATTAATTACATTTAGCAATACGTTTTCATGGGTCTTGACTTTCTCCCATTTCTTGTTTTTTTATAACGGATTTGTCTCTTGACCCACATTCAGTTGTCAGGTATCGAGGTGATAGTGTCGTTATGCCGTCGCTCTTCCTACCTGCTCTAATTTTTCTTGCCTTGATAAGGGTGCTCTGTGAGCACCGAAACGTTGGTAAATATTGTGCATGCTTTCATATTTTGATTTGATAATAATAAAAATAAAAAAATAAAAGAAATAAAAAAGAGAAGGAAGGGGATTTGGTTGGTTGCCTTCTCATTTTTCTTTCCTCTTTTTTATTTTTGTGCTAAGAAACAAATTTTTTTGTTTTTAGGAATTGCAATAGGAGCATTTTGTGGTGTTTGTCCAAATTGGATCGTTGAATTCTTGTTTTATTTTCAGGAATTCTATACATTAACTTGATTATTGGACGTTAAATGGGATTTTGAATTTGATTTTAATCTAATTTAAAATTCTCAAATTTAAATTAAAGAAATTAAAAAGTTCAATTTATAATGACAATTTCTTTCCACAGAGAGTTTAAATAAATTTTAATATCGTTTAAGAAATACAATCTCTAGAACTCTTCAAGCCACAATACCTTTTCCTATATCTTTTATCTGTAAGATAGATTCATCGATCTTCATTGATCAGGGTGAAATTTTTTTCATCGATTGTTGAAATCACTAGTTAGGTGGTCTAAGGATAAACCGTGAAATAATTTTGGTATATTCTTTTTTTATAGCAACTGCAACTATATTGCCCTTTGCATTTTCATCTTCTCCTGGGGTGAGTTTAACTTTTATAATTTTATTTTTCATAATCTGCCATAACCTTCTTAAAATAATTTAGCTAGAAATTTTCTAAAAATCTATCAGAAATACATCGCTATGGGTCTTCTCGTTTGTGCTCAAATGCTAATTTTCTCAGCACTGTTTGCTTCCTTAATCCTCATATAAAAATATAAATTTTCTTACCCACAAAGGCAGTTCTTTAATTGATAATTTGTTTTATGATTCACTTCATAATTAATTAGTAATAAGATTATAAAATTATCGATATCTACAATATTCATGATTGCATGCATCTAATTATTACTTCTGTTCTTCCTTAGGATGCACAGGGCAGTAAGCGAGCGAGACTTGAATACTGCCTAAACATCTGCGGTGTGAGTACACAAAAATGTTCTATTTCATTTTGTCACATTGGAAACTTAATTTTTTGATGAAAAATTTGAATATTAAAATAAATTATGCTTTTTTAGGTAGGAAGTAGCAGTAATGCACAACCATGCACTCATTGTTATCAATACAATTGCGCCCAAGGATGTTATATTGGTAAAATTACAGATTAATAATTGCTGTCCGGCTTCTATAACCGCCTATTATTTTTTCTCGCTGAATATTCTTGGCCTCTGAATACTTCTGAAATAAGCTTTGAATTTTAATATTAAAATTATACAGGGTGGCCCATTTTAATCTATTATGGGAAATAACTCAGAATTTTCTTAAGATATAGAAAAATGTTTCACACAAAAGACCTTGACCTTGATTTCTATATTCAAGGTTATTTGAAGGTCAAACTGATTTTTTTAGATGGGACCCCCCCCCCCCCCTACTTTTGACCCCAGATTTGAAAAGAGCGGAAAATTTGACGTTCAAAATGATATTTTTATGAAGGTCATTTTTAGGTCGAATACAGGTCAGATTTGCGATACAGTAGATGATCCCTCTGCCACTGATAACTGTTGTTCGTAACGTTTTGTTGTTCTCAACCTCAATTGCCAGCTAACACCCATTATTTAAACATTATCGCAAATTTGACCTTCATTCGACCTTGCCATGACCTGCATGAAAATATGATTTTGAACGTAGAATTTTCAGCCCTTTTCAAATCTGGGGTCAAAAGTAGGGGTTCTTATATAAGAAAATCACTTTGACTCTCAAATAACCTTGAAAATCAAATCGAGGGTCTAGTTTATTTATACCAGTACTTTACCCCCTTCAACTTTTGTCGGAAATATTTCTCTATATCCAATCGAAATTCGGAGTTATTTTCACTTTTTTTTTTAATTTGGGTGTTTGAGGTCATCAAAACGCTTTTAGTTTTACGTAAATTATTGTAGAAAATTATAAATCTTTACAAAAAATTACAAAATTTCACAAAAAATGAAATATTGGGAAACTACGTAAAATTATGTTTTATATACTGGTATTTTATTGTAGAAATGTATATTCCTACAAGAAACTACAATTTGAGAAAAAATATTACACTTTTACCACTTTATAATCGATTCTTAATTTAAAAATAATTTTAAAAACTATTCGCTCTTATTCAATTTCAAATCCTATTCAAATACTGTCTCAATCTAAAATATTCCATTTTTAACCTCAATTTAATTTTTTTTTCAATACTTAGCAATATTTTACTTTTCATTTAAAATGAGCAATTATAAATCAAATATCAAAAACTTAACAATTTTAAACTGAATTGTTGAAATAGAAATCCTTGAATCGCTAATATATGAGAGTGTGGAATGAAAACTTTGAACGTTAAAATTTAAATTCATCTATTTGAAAAATTTCTAATACGTGAGTAAAATTATTGAACTTTGTTGCATAATTAACAGTTGAAAAATTATTAATTAAAAAAAAATTGAGTTAGTTCAAGAGATATTTACACATTTTTAGAACATCCAAACTTAATTCAAACCTAAAAAAGATTTCGAAATAAAATTTGGAAGCATTTTTAAAATCTTTGAATTTTTTAAGAAAATGAAAAAAGTCTTTCAAGTTTGCCAGGAAAAATTAAAATGATTTTTTATTTCGAAAAATTAACTTTAAGATAATATTTAAAAAGACTGAAAAAATTTTTTTGAATGATAAATCACTATTGAACAATTATTAGTTTGGAAAATAAACGAGTAAGTTCAAAATATATTTCGAAGTTTTGAAAAGATAAAAAAATAATTTAAAAGTGGAAAGATTTCAAAACATTTAAAATACAATGTAGATTTTTGAAGATGTCGAATACAAAATTTATAAGCTTTTGATGCATTTTGAACGGTTTTAAATTAATAAAAAGTTGTATCAAAATTCCTAGAGAAACTAATAATAATTTTTTGTTGTAAATTTAATTTAAAATGAACTTGATTACTACTTTGCAGGATTTTCAAAAAATTGTAGGAAAAATTCGAGTTCCAAGATAATAAAATTATTATTAGATTCTTGGAAAATTTTAAATGATTTTTTTAAAACAAGTTTCACCCCCAGCGATTATTTTGAGAGAATATTGTAACAAATTTCGAACCAAATTTTAATGTATAAATTCATGTTTCTACCTTAAATTTGCTTGAAATAATATAATTTGGAAAATTTATAAATTTTTTGATTCATTTTTCAATGCATAGCTTTGAAAATGATAGCTTCGATTTCTATTTTTTGTTTAATATTCTAACTGTACAATGTATAAAAGTTAACATTTAAATTTTTGAAGTTTAATGGCTTTTAGTTAAGAAATTTTCATTTAAAAAGTTTTAAAAGCTTTCATTTTATACGCGAAAATTATTGAGCGTTTGAATGAACATTTTTTTAAGCTTTAATTTTGAAAGTTTAAAATTCAAAATATTTTTAATCTATTCAAAACCTCTTAGATTCCTCAAAGTAGTTTCAAATGACTCGAATTTTTCTTAAAATTTTGAAAAATCATTAGAAATGTAAAAAAATGCCTTTAAATCTTCCAAATTTCCCCAGAAATTTTAAGAAAATTTATTTATTTTGTTGAAACCTTTCAAAATTCTCTTAAAGCTCCTTAAGTTTTCTTTTGAAATCTTCAAAAATCTTTCCTGAATTTCTTTTAAATTTTGCAAAATCAAACAAATTGCTTTAAAATCTTTCAGATCAGATTCTTCCTTGACAATTTTAAAAATCTTCTGAAATTTTTTGAAATCTTTTCGAATATTCTCTTTAAATTAATTTCTCAAATAAAAAATCATTTTATTTTTTTAATATTTCTTATCTTAGGTCGAAAAAATTTTTTTTTTAACTGCAAATAAAAATTGAACAATTGAGAAAGAATTGACCTCGGTCATTGAAATTAAAAGATTCGAACTCTTGAAAATAAAATTTTTTTCATTTGAAGTTATAAAAACCGAACCGCAAATTAAAACATTCAAAGTGGAATGATTTTGAATTTTAAACTTTGGAAATCAATGTTAAAAAAAAATTTAATTCAAATGTTGAGTGATTTTCGCGTATAGGATGAAAGTTTACAAAACTTTTCAATTAAAATTTTTTAAATTAAAAGCCGTTAAACTGCAAAATCACAAATTTTAACTTTCATAAATAAAAAAATGTATGAATTTTCCAAATTACATAATTTTAAGCAATTTTAAACTAGAAAGATTAATTTATACACATACATTGAAATTTTGGTTGAAAAGTTTTTAAATATTTTCTTAAAAATTTGTTAAAAAAAAAAATAATTTAAAAATTTTCCAGGAATTTAATAGTGATTTTACTAAAATCTTGCTTTGAATTTTGAAGCTACATTTTGTGTTCGACATTATCAAAAATCTATATTTTGTAAAATCTTTTAAAGTTTGAAATTTTGTATGAATCTCTTCAAATCTTATAAATATTTCTTGAATTTACTCGATTTTTTCAATTGTTGAATCCTACCAAATTGAAAATTTTTGCTTTAAAATATTCTACACAATTTTTCTAAATTTTAGGATATCCTGTGGAATGTTTTGAAATCTTTTTCAATTTTTTTTTAGGTTTATTTTTCAAAATAAGAAATCATTTAAAATTTCCCCAAGAATCTAAAGAAAATTCTTTTTTTTTTTTCTTTCCAGAATTTCTAAACCTTCTAATTTTTAAAAATTATTCAAATCTTTTCCGAATTTCTCCTAAATTCTGCAAAATCAAACGAATTGCCTTGAAAAGTTTTAGATTCTTCCTTGACGATTTCAGATATCTTTTGAAATGTTTTGAAATCTTATTAAATATTCTCTTTAAATTAATTTATCAAAAGAAAAAATCATTTTTATTTTTATTGGAAAGCGAATGATTTTTGTTCATTTTCTTGAAACCTTACAACATTTTAAAAATATCTTTATAAGTTTCAATTCTTTTCGAATCGTTTCAAAACTTCTAAATATCTCTTAAACTTACTTAGATTTGTTCTAAAATGATCTAATATGGCAAAATTTGGCTTTAAAATCTTTTAATTTTTTTTTTAATTTAGGAAATAATTAAAAATATATTGTAGTCTTCTTAAATTATCTCTTAGAATTCATTTAAAAAATTATTTGCTAACATATAGCAATCGATTGGGCGCCATATATGTCATTAAAAATTATGTCATTGCAATATTTTCAATATTTCTTATCCTAGGTCGAAAAAGAACCACTGTTTGACTGCAAATCAAAATTAAACAATTGAGAAAGAATTGATCTCGGTCATTGAAATTAAAAGATTCGAACTCTTGAAAATAAAATTTTTTTATTTGAAATTATCAAAAAAACTGAACCGCAAATCAAAAGATTCAAAGTTGAATACTTTTGAATTCTAAACATTTCAAATTAAAGCTTAAAAAAATGTTAATTCAGAAGCTCAGTGATTTTCGCGTTTTGAAATCTTTTTAAATATTTGCTTAGAGAATTTTTTTGAACAAAAAATAATTTAGAACTTAGGCTGTAAAGGAACTCTTATTAAGGCTTCTTTTTTAGTTCATTCATATCCGATAGATGGCAATCGGCGGGTGCCGACATTTTCAACTACGTATGTGTCGAAAAGCGCGGGCCCTTTTGAAATCAATAAATAATATGAATAGTCATAAAGATGAATATTAACAAACGTTTTTTATTCTTTTTTAAAACAAATTAAATTGAATTATAGAAAACCTAGCTTCTTGAAAAAATTGAATATTAACCTAATATTGCAAGTGTATATTATATCATTTTAAATAGTCCCGCGCTTCTTGTGCATGCGCAGTGGAAAACATCGGATTTTCTACATAACCTTAAAAACTGTCACATTTCATATGCGATATCTTCCTTTCAAGAATTTGTTATGCCTATGATTTTAGTTTCTTCATTAAATTTTCCCCAGTGCAATATTATTTAATTCGAATTATAAAGCAAAATGTGCATCATTAACTTGTAAAATCTTTTAAGTGAGTCAAGGCTGAAGTGACAGAAACGCTCTATTAGAACCATTTGAGTCCATACTTTGGGTTAATTTAGAAACCATTTATCATTTTGGGTTCCTTTTCAGCAAGAGAGGCTCCTTTTTGTTGCAGCTCATTTGGAACCAAAAATTGGTTCTAATAGAAACCCCAGTTTTTTCTGTGCTGGAATCTTTTCAAAACTTTTAAATATAATTTAAACTTACTTGATTATTTTCCAAATCAATAATTGTCTAGTCATTATTTATTATCCAAACAAAACTTTTAATATTCTCTTGAAACTAATAAACCATAGGTCCATAAACCGTAGTTGATGGGCAGCGCGTTAGAGCATGCTGGTCCCTAATTCAGATTAATGATTCTGAAATTTGGACTAATTATCCGAAATCGCATTCTGTCTTCAGTGCGGACTTTATATAACTCTTCTCCTCTATTTCTTGTTGCAGAGTTAAGATTGGAGTCTTCATCCCGTGGGCTAGCTTTTGACCTAAACAGTTCTCCTCCCCCGTCGCGTTCTCCCAGTCCTGAGTACGCTAGATTCATGTCTCCTCCTGTCAACAATCCTCCTGTCAACAATCCTCTTGTCAACAATCCTCTTGTCAACAATGCTCTTGCCAACCACGTTCCTGCCGAGTCTCCTGATGCCAGGATCATTGTTCCACCTGACAGGCTCCCTTCTAATAACGGATATGGATATAGACTAGCAGACATGGATCTTATTCGGCTTACTTTGAAAAAGAATAGGGAGCAAATATTTCACTTTGCATGGTTCACTTTTCCTCATGATACATTAGCTAGATTGAGATCAAGAGAGAATTGCAAGAAGCTTGTCTCTGTACCATTCGATCGACAAATTGTTATGTTTACAGCCGATGATCAAGGCGTTGCAATATTGGAGACTGTTAATTCTTTTGCTGGATTGCTTATGAAGGATAAAGGCAAAAGCAAAAGGGCGGGAATTGACAAGCATAACTTCCGTGTTTCACCATTGCCCGATATAGAAAATAATGAAATCCCAGCAAGTCTTCAAAAACGAATCTCAAAAAATTATATAATAACCAAGGAAAATCCGCCGAAATATCCCGAGCAAAACGAAATCACACAGACTACTCGTCAATTTTTTTAATTACAAGTTACTTATATAATTTTCATTCTACTTCAGATTACAAACAATATATTTTAGTTTTATTATTATCATTAATATATATAAGTAACTTCTCATTAGAAATAATAATGAAAAGTAAATGTATTATGGATCTCAAGGCTTTAATCTGAAGTCGATTCCATAGCCAATCTTTTTCAGAAGGTGGTTTAAACGTCGGAATCACACACAATAGACATTCAAATCATAAATTTTCTCTTTAAACTCAGGCTACTCATTTTTTAAGTTATAGGGTTGTAAAGCATGGAACATTACATTTTAATCACACTAAAACTTGGGGTATCAAATTGTTCCAGCTATTTTGATCTAGAATTTCAACTCAATATGATTCGCTTTAGAGGATCAATGAAAATTAAGGAGAACATCTTCAAGGCGTATTAGCATCAGTATACAAAACGGAATGACAGTTGACAATTTTCGAAAAACATTCCTTTCTGCCAAATTGAAGATCTGCAAATCGATAATCGATCCTTGATCGAGATTTGCTGACATTTGTAAACAAACATCCACAACCTCAGCAATCATAATTTCAACTAAACGAAGCAAAGTAGATTTCTTTTTTCAAAATTTGATTAACAATGTAATTTTAAACGATCATCAACAATTGATCATCATTCAGGTAAGAGGGTTAAATAATTTTATAATTTTTTAAGTATTTGGAATTTTATGACAGATAATTGATCTCGAAATGTGAATCAAGTTGATCATGAAAATAGGTATCAAAACGTTGCATCCTTTTGATCCACTTAGTGCATCAACTTGATACCTGGTAGTTTTGTGTGATTTCATACGTTATCAATATATTTATCTTAATGTAATATCAATCCGCATTTAAAATTATGTGTTTCAAAATAAAAACTGAGCAAGGAAAAATTAACCTTATTTCCTTTCTTGAACAACAGATCTGTTTTGTTTAGAAATTCTTTTTTTTTTGTAGAAACAAAATCTATTTGACTAAAAATGCAACAGTTTGGTTGAAAATCAACCTATTTAGATTTAGGATTGACCCGTTTCGTTAAAAATTCGTCTTTCTCGATGAATGCCACTGCTTCCGATTCAGAATGAAAAGATTTTTTGATTCGAATTATCATCTTTTACATTTTTGTTGAGTATTAATCTTTTTTTGTTTAAAAATTCTTGTACTTGGTTGAAAGTTAAACGTACTTGTTAAAAGTTTATTTTCTTCGTGGCGGATTTATCATTTTAGTTGAAAATTCATAATTTTCGTTGAAAGTAGAACTATTTTCTTTTTTATTTTGTTTGTTGTTGTGAAAAGTGTTATTATTTTGTTGAAAATTGTTTTTTTTTGTTCTGTTTCAAATTAAATTTTTTTAACAGAAAATTAGCTATTCGTATTAAAGATTAATTACATAAGTTGAAAATAATTCTCTTTGATCAATAATAAAAATTGTTTGTTGAAGATACGTCTCTTTTTGTAGAAAATTAATAATCTGGGTAGAAAATTCATCTATTTAATTGAAAATTACGGGTGTGTAAATGTACATAAAAGACCTTGAGGAAATTAAAAAAAAAATTTTAATTTTTAGGTTAAATTTAAATAATTTTAAAAGATATCCAAAAGTTTGAAAGAATCCTGAAAATAAAAAATAATATTTTTCAAAATTAAAAAAAAAACTAAACTTTTATAAATTTTGAAATATAATGATGAAGCTTCTTAAGAATTTTGAAAGTTTATAAACATAATACAACATTTTTTTTTTAAGATTTCCGTAAAAATTTAAAACGATTTTTAATTCTGAAAAATAAATTCGAAGAGATTATTAAAAAAAGTTCTGAAACATTTCTAAAGATTAAAACAATTTTCAAAAAAGAATATTGACGATTTTGAAACCATTTTTTCTATTATAATAAATTTAAAGCTTTTTTGAGTTTCAATCGTGTGCGAAAAAGCTTTAAGTTTCAAATTTGAATTTATTAAAATGAATCATCGTGAATACATTGAATCTACCATTTTTTTATTATACAAAATTTGAAAGCAATTTTAGGAAAAACCCCTATAATTTTAAAAATATTTTGAAAGCTTAGAAGATTTAAAAATATTGAAAAGTAATACAAAATTTTCAATTGTTTCAACAAATTTAAAACAAAATGAACATTTTTGAAGTTTTCTAAAAAATAAGCTTTCGAAGATTTTCAAAATGTATGAAAAAAATAAATCTTAAAATTCCAGAGAGAATTTCAAATCATTTCCTTTTTTAATTTTTAAACACTAATTTTCAAAAGTTTCAACATATTTCAAAATATTTCTACAAACGTTGACCAAAAATCCACAAGATATTCAGGTAATTTTCATAATTTTGAAATATTTTTTTAAATTTTAGGAATAATTTGAGTTAGTTTGAAAGCTGTTTGAAAATTTGAAAAATTTATTTTTTATCAAAAAATCCGCCTTTTTTATGAATTACACTCTTTTTTAGTTTAAATATCAATTGTTAAATTTCTCTTTCAGAATTTGCCTTTTTCTTTAAGAACGAACTATTTTTTAAAAATAAACTTTTTTGGTTGAAGATTCAAGATAAAGATTCAACATTTAGTTAAAAACTCAACTATTTGGTTTAAAATTAACTTTTTTGTTAAAATTTTGATTTCACATGTTTCAAATCTTCAAAAACAAATAAGCAAATTAACTCAAAATATAAATGTGCTAATTTTTAAATATTTTGATATTAACCGAACCCTCATTTCAAGGCAATAAAAAGTAAAAGATTTGAACATTAATAAATTTATCAATACTAAAATAAGAACATATTCAGTTTTATTAATTTTCCTAAATTCCACCTAGCAATATATAAAAAAAAATGAAAAATAAAAATAATAAAATAAATATTCCACCAAGAATATCCACCTGGAAAAACTACCCGAATCGGGTAGTGTCACGCCTACTCTGAAAGGGAAATGGCTTAATGGTATACTACCAAATGATTGAGTTAACGTTCAATAAAGTATAAAATAGTTAATTTAACTAATTTCAAAGAGAATCTTTTCAATCTACTAAACAAAACTGAATTCAACTGTATCAAATTTAAGTAAATCTTAAGTAAATTGAACAAAATTTGTCGTATAACTCAAGATTTGTTAGGCAGAAACCCCTGTACCAAAATTTTTTTCGATCTCTTATGTGCACATTGCCCGGAAATTTCTTCGAATGCACAGATAAATAAATCGATTTTTTTTGTTTTGAACCCAAAAAACAGGTTTTTATGAATGTTTCTGTCTGTATGTAGGTATGTCTGTCTGTGAGCACGATAAGTTTCGAAAGAATGAAACGATTGAATTGGCTTTTGGTATACTCTTTTAGTCTCCTAAACTAAAGGTCAAGTTCGTTAGCCAGCCATTTTTGATAAAAATTCAAAAACTGAGAGCATTTTGGAAATTTTTGAGACCACTTTTTTCAAAATTTAAAAATTATATGTGCGGCTCTTCATAGTACTTGAAAATGCAAACAATTTATTCTGACTGAAAATCTGACTTTTATTTCAGAATGCGTTTTGATCTATGTTGACTAAAATAATTCCTCTAAAAAAATTCAACTATTACATTTATATTTCAAGAACTATGCTCTAAATAGACGAAACAAATAAATATATTTATATGAAAAAAAGAGTATTTGGTTCCTTGCCTAGAGGTAGGCCGGGAATTGGCAGATAGGAACATATGAACTCCTATCTAATACAACGCTGCTGAAGGCTGTTGACCTTCACAGCATAAAACATCAACCAATTGCAACTCTCTCGGCTTACATTCCTTGGCCTAAACCCCCCACCCCCAACCCGTAACAGAAGTTTTGGTGGGACTGACGTTACAACTATACTCTCCACCATACGACGAATCACTACTGAACTTGGACATGATTTTGAATCGCAAAACAAATTTCGCGCATAAAGGTGGTAGTTGGGCGTACAATTTAAACAATGAATAATGCAAACAATGAAATAGCCTCGGAATGGACTGAAACGTTGATTGACGAAATGCATACACACGGTAAACGTAAAGTTCGAGTTTCAGGCGATGAATGGAGACTGGGTGTCTGGAATGCTACGGTTGCGAATGATCTTAAGATAAGAGAATTACGAGAAACTAACCACGTAAGGAAACTAGATATTTTATGTGTACCTGAGACAAAGAAAAAGGGATGCAAAAGTAGAAACATAGAAAATGGGGTGTTGGAAGTTGGTTTTGAAATATGTTCAAGAGAAGATAGTGAATCACATGATAGTCAAGGGGTCAGTTTGATTATGAACGAAAAAGCATCTAATACCTTTTCTGATGAGTAACGAGAACACTAGAAACTCCATAATATGAATAGTCATGAAGGCACATATTTCTCTTTTGTATGTATTTCCTCATTTTTTCGAAAATGTTATTGCCATGCTGACAAGAATTTCATACTCACATACTCTAAAGAAGGCCAAGGCTTGGAGTTTGATGCTCTGTTTCCCAAAATAGAATATCAATAAAAATTAAGACAAATTTTCTAATTTTTCATCCTCTATTTCCTGTTTGTGTCCTAAATTCTTGATCAGAAATCACGGAAGTATGTTTCTGGCACATTTAATTTTTCCGGTTTCTGTATGTGTCACAATCTGAGTAACCTCAATTATGATTCTCTCGATATTCAGATGCAGGAAAGTTGTGGTCAACTTCATCCATTCCTCAACATGAGCGGAAAAGTAAAACTCTTGTTTTTACTGAGTAAGTGATCTCTTTTTTACGTATAGCACTAAATAATTTTAATTGATTTCAGTTTGAAAATTCTTGGAAAAACTTGCTTGCTTAACCCTCTTTTTTAAAAATTTTATTTACTGAAATTCAATAACCCCATCTTTGGTTGAAAATTCATCCCTTTCAATGAAAAATTCGAATACCTAGTTGAAAATTAATGGATTTTGTTTAAATTCACCTTTTTGGTTGAAAAATTAATCTGCCTGCTTGAAAATTCATCTTATGGAATGAACATGCTACTACTTGGTTGAGAGTTAGAATAAATCAAAATTTTGTATATGAAAAGATTATTCTTTAGATGAAAGATGTGTATAATAATTTTCTGCAATAATCTGTTTAAATTTAATTATTTTTCTTCTCTAAATTCTTTTTTATTATCACTTGTTACTTTTACGCGAATCAACGACGAAATAAGTACTAATGATTGAACTCAAACATCGAAAATTCAGCCGATGTCAGTTTTATCGATTAATTTGTTTTTAGCAATTGAAGAAATTCAAAAGTTTAATCTATAATGACAACTTCTTTCCACAGAGAGTATTACTAAATTTTAATATCGGTTAAGAAATACACTCTTTAGAACTTTTTAAGCCCCAATACTTTTCCCTATATCTTATATCTGTAAGATAGATCCATCGATCTGATTGATCCGGGTGAAATTTTTTTCATCGAGTTTTGAAATAAAAATCGTCAAATAATTTTGGCATATTTTATTTTTATAGCAACTGCAACTATATTGCCCTTTGCAATTTCCTTTCCTCCTAAGGTGAGTTTAACTTTCATAATTTTATTTTGCATAATCAGCCGTAACCTCTTATTTGTGCTCAAATGCTAATTTCCTCAGCAGTGTTTGCTTCCTTAATCCTAATATAAAAATATAAATTTGCTTTCCCACAAATGCAGTTCTTTCATTATTAAAATTTAAAAAAAAAACGACTTCATAAATAATTAGTAATAACATTATCGATATTTACAATATTCATGATTGCATACATCTAATTATTACTTCTGTTCCTCCTTATGATGAACAGGGCGGTAAGCGAATGAGACTCGACTCCGGTCTGAACAGCTGCCCTGTGAGTATACAAAAATGTACTATTTCATTTTTTCACATTGGAATTTTAATTTTTTGATAAAAAATGTGAATATTAAAATAAATAATGCTTTTTTAGGTAGGAAGTAGCAGTAATGCACAACCATGCACTAATTGTTATCAATACAATTGCGCCCAAGGATGTTATAATGGTAAGTTTTACAGATAAATAATTGGTGTGCCGGCTTCTATAACGCTTGGATATAGAAAAATGTTTCAGACAAAAGACCTTGACCTTGATTTCTATGTTCAAGGTTATTTGAAGGTGAAAGTTATTTTTTTAGATGGAGCCCCCCCCCCCCCTACTTTTGACCCCAGACTTGAAAAGAGTGAGAAATTTTACGTTCAAAATGATATTTTTATGAAGGTCATGTCAAGGTCAAATGAAGATCAAATTTGCCAAATTTCCAAATCCTATTCAAATACTGCCTCAATCTAAAATATTCCATTCTTAACCTCAATTTAATTGGAAATCTTTTAATTAAGGAAGACATCTTTTCGAATATTCAGCAATATTTTACTTTTCTTTTCAAATGAGCAATTATAAATCAAATATCAAAAACTGAACAATTTGAAACTGAATTATTGAAATAGAAATCCTTGAATCGTTAATACATCAGAGTGTAAAATTAATACTTTGAACGTTACAATTTAAATTGATCTATTTAACAAATTTCTATTTAGTTGAGTAAAATTATTGAATTTTGTTGCATAAATAACAATGAAACAATTATCAATTTGGAAAAAATTTGAGTTAGTTCAGAGATATCGACAAATTTTTAGAAATTTCAAACTTCATTTGAAACTGGAAAAAATTTTGAAATAAAATTTTGAAGCTTTTAAGAATCTTTAAAGGTTTCAAGAAAATAGAAACAGTTCTTCAAGTTTGCTGGGGAAAATTAAAACGATTTTTTATTTTGAAAAATTAGTTTTAAGAAAATACTTAAAGAGACTGAAATAAAATTGGTGAATGATAAATCAGAATTGAACAATTATTGATTTGGAAAATAAACGAGTAAGTTGAAAATTTATTTCGAAGTTTCAAAAAGATTCAAAAATAATTTGAAGTTGAAAAGATTTCAAAACATTTAAAACACAATGTATATTTTTAAAGATCTCGAATACAAAATTCATAAGCTTTTGATTTATTTGGAACGATTTTAATTTAATAAAAAATTTGTATCAAAATTCCTAGAAAAACTAACAATCATTTTTTGTTGAAAAATCAATTTAAACAGAAATTTATTACTACTTTTGCAGGATTTAAAAAAAAATGTAGGAAAAATTCGAGTTCCAAGATAATAAAATTATTATTAGATTCTTGGAAATTAATGTTTCTCGCTTGAAATTGCTAAAAATAATATAATTTTGAAAATTTATAAATATTTTGATTCATTTTTTAATTCATAGCATTGAAAATGATAGCGCCGATTTCTATTATTTTCTTAAATATATTAACTATACGATGTATAACAGTTAGAATTAAAAATTTTGAAGTTTAAAAGCTTTAGTTGAGAAATTTTTACTTGAAAAGTTTTAAAAGCTTTCATTTTATGCGCAAAAATTATTGAGCGTTTGAATTAACATTGTTGTAAGCTTTAATTTTGAATGTTTAAAATGCAAAATATTTGCAATCTATTTAATAACTCTTAAATTCTTCAAAATAGTTTCAGCTGACTCGTATTTTTCTTAAAATTCCGAAAAATCATTAGAAATGTAAAAAAACTGCTTCAAAATCTTTCAAATTTTCCCAAAAATTTGAAGACCATTTATTTATTATCTTGAAAACGCTCAAAATTCTTTTAAAGCTTCTAGAGCTTTCGTTTGAAATCTTAAAAAATTTACATTTTGTAAAATCTTCTAAAGTTTGAAATTCTTTTTGAATCTCTTCAAATCTTATGAATATTTATTGAATTCACTCGATTTTTTTATTTTGTAATCCTACCAAATTGAACATTTTTGCTTTAACATTTTTTACACTCGTTTTAAAATTTTTTGGAAATAATCACAAATATTTTGTAATCTTTTTAAATGATCTCTTATAATTCATTAAAAAAATCATTTGAAATATTGCCACGAATCTTAAGAACATTTTTTACATTCTTTTGATACCCTGCCAAATTCAGTTTACCTGAAAAATGGTCTAAGTCAAATTGCGTCATTTGAAGCAATTTTAAGCTAGAAACATTGATTAATACAATGATATATGTTTTGAAATCTTTTTAAATATTTGCTCAAAAATTTGATTACAAAAAAAGATAATTTAAAAATTTTCCAGGAATCTAATAATAATTTTATGATCTTGGAACTCAAACTTTCCAAAAAGTTTTTGGAAAATCTTGCAAATGCAAAAAAAAATTGCCTTAAAATCATCTAGATTCTTTTTTGAAAATTTTGGAAATCTTATTATATATTCTTTTTAAATTAATTTTTCTAAAAAAAATATTGTTAGTTTTTCTAGGAATTTTGATACAAATTTTGTATTTATTTAAAACCTTTCAAAATGCTTAAAAATATTTAAATTTTAAAGCTACATTTTGTGTTCGACATCATCAAAAATCTACATTGTGTTTTAAATGTTTTGAAATCATTCACGTTTAAAATTTTTTTGGAATCTTTTCAAAACTTCTAAATATATTTTTAACTTACTCGATTATTTTCCAAATGAATTGTTCAATTTTTATTTATTATTCAAAAAAAATTTCCAATCTTTTTAAATATTCTCTTAAAATTAATTTTTCAAAATAAAATATCACTTTAAATTTTTGCAGCGAATTTACGATTTTTTTGTATTTTTCCAAAAACTTTAAAGATCAATGAAAATCTTCAAAATTTCGATTCGAAATGATCAAAAACCTGAATTTAGATGTTTATTTTTCGAAATCTTTTTCAGTTTTAAATTAATTTTGGATATTCTCGGACCCGAGCTCAAAACTGGTAAATATCTTTTAAATTGACTGAAATTTTTTCCAAATTGATAATTTTTCAATTGTTATTTATGCATAAAAATTCAATAATTTCACTTAAATATAAAAAATTTAAAACTCTGAAATAATAACTATTTAAGGCTTTCTATTTTCAATAATCCAGTTTAAAATTGTTCAGTTTTTAATATTTGATTAATAATTTTTCATTTTTCATGAAAAGTAAAATATTGCTGCAAATTCAAATAAATGTCTTACTTAATTACAAAATTTCGAATTAAATGGGTTTAAAATGGAATATTTCAGATTTGAACAATATTTGAATAGGATTTGGAATTGAATAAAAGCGTTTATACACCGCAGGCATGATTCGCGCGTATTACGTGCCTGTTTTCAGGAACTTAAGTAGCCCTTTATGGGTCAGTGGTGGGAGCAGTACAATAATGGCCTCATTATTGTACTGTACAATAATGG
>CAKNYM010051958.1:154633-178845 GCA_932195095.1 Andricus curvator
GCGGCGGAGTGCGCATGTGCGAACGTCACTGGGCTGGAAGCGGCCACATTACGCCTGCCTCACGTGCATGCAATGGCGCGTTTTCAAGGGGGGTCAGGCAAAAAGTATAATGTGCACCATGAAACTTCGCGCTCGGCTACGACTTGTATTGCAAACTCACACGCGGCGTATAATGACCGACTTAAGTTCCTTGGCGCACAATGTACTATTAATTTTTCTAATTATTGACAAATTAAGAATATTTTATAAAGTTTGAATCGGACGTTTACATTTGATTAACTACTCGGACTTTCAAATTGAAAACTTGAATCATCCTGTAAAGTCAATTATTATTCAATTTTCAATAATCGAAAAACAGTTCAGTTTGACTCATTATAATAGCAAAAGTGCTTGGTAAAAATATACATCATTTTAAGTACAGTTTCCCAATATTTCAACTTTTGTGAAATCTTGTATTTTCTTGTGAAGATTTGTAATCAAATAAGGAATACGAAACCCCTCGCCATTTTTCAAGTTACGTAATATGTTAATGATCCCTAGTTACTTTCACTGACCCTCCTTACTGATTCTGAAATTTGGACCAATTTTCCGAAATCGCAATCTGTCTTCATTACGGACTTTATATAACTTTCATCCTCTATATCTTGTTGCAGAGTTAAGATTGGAGTCTTCATCCCATGGGCTAGCTCTTGACCTAAACGCTTCTCCTCCCCGGTCGCGTTCTGCCAGTCCTGAGTACACCAGACCTATGTCTCCCCCTGCCAACAATGCTCTTGCCAACCACGTTCCTGTCGAGCCTATTGACATCAGGCATATTGATCCACCTACCAAGCTTCCTTCTCATAGAAAAAAGGGATATGAACTATCAGAAATGCCATTTCTGCAGCTTACTTACAAACACAACAAGGCCCGAGTATTCCACTTTGATTGGTTCACTTTTCCTCGTGATACAGTAGCTAAATTGAGATCAAGAAAGGATTTCAATAGCCTTGTCTCTGTGCCATTCAATCGACAAATTGTTATGTTTACAGCCGATGATCAAGGCGTTGCAATATTGGAGACTGTTAATTCTTTGGCTGGATTGTGTATGATTTATGAAGGCAAAAAAAAAAGGGCGAGAATTGACAAGAAAGAATTTGAGGTTAGACCATTGACCGACATAGAAACCGATGAAATCCCAGCAAGTCTTCAACGCCCAGTCTCAAAAACTTATCTAATAAAAAAGGTATATCCCCCGAAAGATCCCGAAGAAAATCCCAAGCAAAACGCAATCACACAGACTACTTATCAATTTTTTTAATTACAAGTTACTTATATGATTTTGATTCTACTTCAGCTTACAAACAAGATATTTAAGTTTTATTATTATTATATATATAAGTAATTTGTAATTAGAAATAATAATAAAAATTCAACGCATTCTGGATCTCAAGGCTTCAATCTCAAGTCGATTTCATAGCCAACATTTAAATCATGAATTTTCTTTCTAAACTTAAGCTACTTATTTTTTAAGTTATAGGGTTGTAAAGTATCATGGAACTTTAAATTTTAATATTTTATTCGTTATTAATATATATATTTATATTAATGTAATATCAATCCGAATTCTGAATGTATGTGTTTCAAAATAAAAATTATGCAAGAAAAAATAAACTTTATTTCCCAAGCAAAATCTGTAATTTTTTAAGCTAATATGTATTTTAAAAGTATTTGTCACATTCTCTTCTTTCCTCTCTTTTAATCTTTTTCTCGTTTTTCACTTGAATCCGAAGTGAATCAATAGAACGCAGTGAGAAAATTTAAATATTTTCGGTTGAGAATTACCTTTTTTGTTAAAAATTCAACTATTTTGTAGAAAATCCGTTTTTTTTCTAATTAAACACACAAGCATTCGGTAAACATTTTTCAATTTCTTGAACAACAAATCTTTTTTGTCTGTAAATTCATCTCTTTTGGTAGAAACTGAATCTTTTTTGACTAAAGATGCAACAGTTTGGTTCAAAATCAACCGATTTAGATTGATTGGTTGAATTATAATCTTTTACATTTTTGTGGAGTATTTATCTTTTTTTTTTTGTTTAAAAATTCTAGTACTTGGTTAGAAGTTAAACGTACTTGTTGAAAAATTATTTTCTTCGTGGCGGATTTATAATTTTAGTTGAAAAATCATCATTTTCGTTGATAGTATAAATATTTTGTATCCTAATGCGTTTTGTTTTGGTTAAAAATTAATTTTTTTCTGAAAATTCCATTATTCCAGTTGAAGACTCATTGAAAAAGTTAAAAATTCATCTCTTCTTGGTTAAAAGTGTTATTATTTTCTTGAGAATTGTTTTTTTTTGTTTGGAATTAATTTTTTTTAACAAAAAATTTAAATATCCATATTAAAGATCAATTACATAAGTTAAAAATAATTCTTTTTGGTTGATAATAAAAATTGTTTGTTGAAGATGCGTCTTTTTTGGTAGAAAATTAATCTTGGTAGAAAATTCATTTATTTCGTTGAAAATTAAGGGTGTGCAAATGTACATAAAAGACCTTGAGGAAATTAAAAAAAAAAATTTTTTTTTTTAATTTTAGGATGAATTTAGATAATTTTAAAAGATCTTCGAAAGTCTTTTTTTTGTTTACAAATGAAATTTTTAACTGTAAATTCAACTATTCGTATTAAAGATTAATTACATAAGTTAAAAATAATTCTTTTTGGTTGATAATAAAAATTGTTTGTTGAAGATGCGTCTTTTTTGGTAGAAAATTAATCTTGGTAGAAAATTCATCTATTTATTTGAAAATTAAGGGTGTGCAAATGTACATAAAAGACCTTGAGGAAATTAAAAAAATTTTTTTTTTTCAATTTTAGGATAAATTTAGATAATTTTAAAATATCTTTAAAAGTCTTTTTTTTGTTTGTTTACAAATGAAATTTTTCAACTGCAAATTTAACTATTCGTATTAAAGATTAATTACATAAGTTAAAAATCATTCTTTTTCATCAATAATAGAAATCGTTCGTTGAAGATACGTCTTTTTTGGTAAAAAATTAATCTGGGTAGAAAATTCATCTATTTAGTTGAAAATTGAGGGTGTGTAAATGTACATAAAGGACCTTGAGAAAATTAAAACACATTTTTTTTTTGCAATTTTAGGATAAATTTAAATAATTTTAAAATATATCCAAGAGTTTGAAAAAATCCTGAAAATAAATTATTATTTTTCAAAATTTTGATCATAATAGATTTTTCTAAATTTTGAAATATAATGATAAAGCTTTTTAAGAATTTCGAAAACGATTTTTAATTCTGAAAAATAAATTTTAAGAGATTATTCAAAAAAGTTCTTGAACAATTCAAAAGATTGAAACAATTTTTAAAAAAGAATA
This sequence comes from Andricus curvator, assembly GCA_932195095.1. NCBI lineage: Eukaryota > Metazoa > Arthropoda > Insecta > Hymenoptera > Cynipidae > Andricus > Andricus curvator. The sequence continues at coordinate 158,013 of CAKNYM010051958.1, forward strand.
TTGAAGATGTTGAAACCATTTTTTTATTATAATAAATTTACATTTAAATTTATTATAATGAATCATTGTGCAAGCATTAAATCTGCCATTTTTTTATTATACAAAAGTTGAAAGCAATTTAAGGAAAAATCCCAATAATATTAAGAGTATTTTGAAAGTTTAGAAGTTTTGAAAATATTGACAAATAATACAAAATTTGTAATTGTTTCAACTTCAAAACAAAATGAACATTTTTAAAGTTTTCTAAAAACTAAGCTTTGGAAGATTTTTAAAAGGTATCAAGAAAATAAAAAAAAAAATTCTTCAAACTCCAGAGTAAATTTCAAATCATTTCCTTTTTTTAATTTTTAAACACAAATTTTCAAAAGTTTCAAAAAATTTCAAAATATTTCTAAAAACGTTGACCAAAAAAACACAAGATTTTCAGGTAATTTTCATAATTTTGAAATATTTTTCTAAATTTTATAAATAATTGGAGTTAGTTTGAAAGATGTTTGAAAATTCATATCTTGAGTAGAAATGTAATCTTTTTTGATAAAAAAAACCGCTTTTTTTGATGAATTCCACTCTTTTTTAGTTTAAAAATCAATTTTTACATTTCTCTTTCAGAATTCGCCTGTTTATTTAAAAACGAACTATTTGTTAAAAATAAACTTTTTTGGTTGAAGATTCAAGATAAAGATTCAACAGTTAGTTGAAAACTCAACTATTTTGTTACAAATCCACTAATGAATTGATTAAAAAGCCAACCCAAATCTAATTCAGCCAAAGGAGTATAATGGCCGCGATTACATATTTAATTGCGCAGCAAATTGTTAAAATGAGTTGCATTTGTAACAAAAAAATTATAATTGTTTTGTTTACTTTTCATTAATAGCATTCGCTTCTTGTCATATCCTAGACAAGGCGGAATTCGCTCTATTCGTGTTTATGATCGGAGAGATTTGGCGGGTGCATTTAATTTGATTTCTGAAAGTAGAGTAGAACAATCAATATCATTTTTTAAGATATTGTGCAGAAATCTTAATTCAGCAAACAAGAATCTAGAACAAATTTTAGGGATATTGGGTCTGTTCATGGCCATGTCCAACTGCCTAGCCGCGAAACGAAGGAATCAGTTCTGAATACATTCGAGTCTGATTTTATGAAGGGCATATGGCAGAGATTAGATGACTGAAGCCCAGAGATACAAGGGATTTTTTTGCAGCGGCAGAAACCTGATCATTGAAAGATAATGTTTCATTGAAGTGGATCCCAAGGTCACGTACACGTATGGCCCTGTTGAGCACATCCCCTTAATGAGATAGCTGTACCTAGGAAAACGTTTCTTCCTACAAAATGATATGACTGCTTTTTTCAATGTTACACTCAGAGAAATGTCCTCAGGTGACAAAAAGATGTTTTTTGACGTAAATAGAATATCCTCTTAAATTTAAGGTTGAGAGGATTTTCATTTGTCTCAACAGGAATCCATTTGCAGCAAAAATTTTCCTTATGCGACTAACTTCACCTACTCTTGCAGCCAAATAATTCTGTTTGTGTAAAAAATATATTCACCTCGTTCAAAGCAAAACAGGTAAGAGGACCATGCTTTTGTTTCAAGACAACTTTTTCTCTGACTGTAAGCTGCATCCCATTTAAGGTATTCTCGCACAAGAAAATCCGTTGCAGTGCGCTGGTGACGTCTCACGGACGTGCCGTCCGCGCACGAACTCATAACGCCATCCAATCGCGTGCAACCTGACGTGCTGCTACGGTTCGTGGCAGCACTTACTCAAGTGCGTTGCGAACTAGTGTAAGTAGCAACGTACTTGTGTGCGTCACCGCTCGGACCGCAGCAGCACGACAGGTTGCACGCGATTGGTTGCCGTCATGAGTTCGTGCGCGGACGGTACGTCCGTGAGACGTCACCAGCGCACTGCAACGGATTTTCTTGTGCAAACAACTTTAGATTACAACAATCCTGCAACCGATCGAGGTCGTCCTGCTGATCGATACAATCCAGATAGGAGTTTCCTTCTTTTTACAATTTGAGGTCATCAGCGAAAAGCAAAGAGAAGCAAAATTTAATAAATGTACCGATGTCGTTAACGTGAAGAAGGGACAAGAGAGGTTCCAGATGCAAGCCTCGTGGCATTTTAGAAGAGGTGAGAAACACTTCAGAGAATTTGCTATTAATACTTACTGATTGGAATCTACCATATCAATAGCTGGAAAACCATAAGTGTAGGTTAGAAGTAATCCCGAGAGCTCCGAGCTTACCCAATAGAATGCCGTGGCCAGCTATGTCAAAGACGCCGACTTGAGAGCCGAATTCAAGCTTCTGTGATGATTAATGCGTGTAGATACAAAGATTAGTTATTGTGAACTTATCTGCTATGAAGCTGTGCTGCTCCTCTATAATGGTGTTACTAGACGCAAGTTAAAGTTGGTCGAAAATAACGCCCTCAAAAACTTTGGCCATGAAATTGAGTATAGTTATCAGTCTGTTGTTTTTAACATCTCTACGGTCACCTGATTTAAAGATAGGAACAACTATACCCTTCTTCAACTCCTGAGGAAAGTATGCTTTCGAAACTGACAAGTTGAAAGTAAGAAGTAATGTTATAATAAACGCGGAGCGACACGACTTCATAAGAGAGGGTTGTACCATACATTTCGGCTCATTTGTTCGGATCCGATTTGAAAAGCTAGCTCGAGATTTCGTTCCTACTGATTTTTTAGTTGGAGAGGTATATAACATCAGTTTTACTAAAATGGACATCGCTAGAGATCGGTCCTTCATAGACAGACTTAAAATGTTTGGAAAATCTTCAGCTATACCGTTACTAGTGTTCGCCCGTGATTTGGCATCAAATATAATGGCATTTTCGGTATTTACAAGAAAGGACTTATAACATGTATCCGAAAGCTTCTTACATTGCATTCAAAGATTTGATAATTGTGGGTAATCGCTCAGATTGCAAAATTATTTGTAGTCAGCGTGAGCAACTTTCTTAGCAGTGACACATTGTTTTAAATTACTTTCGAACCCATGGTTCAAGAGGAGGGTTTAACAATGTTTGTGGGAACGAAGTAATTAATTGCGGTGAAAATATAAGTGTACAGAGTGTCTATACCCTCATCCACAGAAGGTGAAGCAAGGAGGTAATCCCAGTCTACCTCACTGAGGAAGTGACTAATTGCCGTAATTTTCGCTTTCTCAAAGTTAATGCGGACAAGGTTAGATGTGAACAAATTGCGAGCCATTAAAGATAAGATTGGGTACAATTTTTGGTTTCTATGCTACCATTCTGGATTCATATTTCATATTCTGGATTCAAATACAGATCAATTTCTTTTCGCCATTCATGACGAGAAGATTGAGAATCTTTCTGCTTCTTCTGCTGCTTCTTTTTATTTCTAAAGAAGCCACGCAAATTGAGTGTTTCGTACACATCATCAACCATTGACTTTTCTGTATCGATGGTGGATGTTAAGCAGCTTTCAGAGTCCTTTTCTGAAGTTTGCTGATAAATAAACAAATGCAGGATACAAAGTGCGCTTATCAAGAAAAAAAAGAATGAATTAAGTCCATTATTTAGTTTATTATACTTCAGAAGATTTGGTTAAAAAATGAATTAAATTTACCTCTAGTTTATAGTACGTAGTCTTGTCAATTGTCTCGAATTTGTTTAAGGAAGTTGCAGCCATTTCCCTTGCTCAGGATGTTTTATGAAACGTTTCAAGTTTGTCTGCCGGGTCGAAACTAAGTACAGCACAGTATACCAAATTACGTTTTGTGCTTCATCAGTTTGGTCAGACATACTTCTAATGCTTCTAGCGTACTTTGATCTGTTGAGCTCATGTCAACCACGACTTTCTAACTCTATTTTAAGAGAAAATGGAGTTTTCTCTCAGAATAGAGTTAGAAAGTCACGGTTTTAATGCTAGATAGTTGCGGTTTCTTCTAAAAAAAAATTAACTTTTTACCCACATTTTACTTAGTAAAGCAACAAATAATGCAAGTTAATAAACATAATTAAAAAAAAAAGTATTATTGTGTATAACTATTTTCTCTTAGATAATGCTATATAGTTGCGGCTTTTTCTAAAATTTTCAACTAAGCTTTGAATATTCAGTTGTGAACAAATAGTTAATAAACATCAGAGAAAATCACTTTTTAGACAATGTTTTCTTTGTTTGTGAATATAATTTTTCTGAAATAAAACAGATATTTGAAATGTTGGTATCTTACTGACCTGTACGGTGATATTTTATTATCAATTAATTATTTGTGTTAGGTCTTATTAATCTTTATGTATGCATATTATCATCGAGGAGACGTGTTTTCTTTGTTTTCTTCTCTTATGTAAGATAGCATTTTGTTTAAATCAATTTTTTTTTCGAATTTGGGAAGAGGGCAAAAATAATTCACTAAAATATAATATGCTTTTAAAATAATTATTTTTGTCCACTATTGAGGTTCACTTATTATCTGTTTATAACTATAAAGTCAAAGTAAAACTAAAGATTTCAGAAAGAAAAACTTTCTAGCATTACTCTAAGAGAAGCTAGTCATAAACAATACCCAATTGTGCAAACAACTATGTTTGTTAACTTGCATTACTTATTAAAGTAAGTAAAAAGTGGGTAAAAATTTGAAAATTTCAGAAGAAACCGCAACTATCTAGAACTACCCTTTATCAAAATTATGCAAATCTTGTCAAACTAGCCATGCAATAATTAAGGGCTAATGTAGGGCTCTCCATCTCCATAAAAACAAATTTTCCAAAATCAACCCCGATCATTCAAATATCACCTCTCAACTGAAATCACACATTTTTAATACTGAGAAGCACGTCAAAAGTTTAGACTATTAATAATAAACAAAAATTATTTTTGGTAAACAACCCCCATTAATCGAAAATTTGCCCTTGAGTAAAATGACAAATTGTACTACAACAATTAAGACATGGTAAGGCGGCCCAAAAAATCACATTTTAGAAATTTTAAGAAGCATATTTGAGACTATTCAGGACAAGTTTAAAAAAAAAACAGTCAATTAACCTTAAATTTGCATTAAAAAAAGAAAAACATTTTTAGGCCGCCCTATCATGTAAGAATTGTTTCAGTACAATGTTTCATTTTAATTCAGAGTGAGTTTTCAGATACTGAGGGTTGTTTTCCAAAAATAATTTCTGCGCATTATTAATAGCCCACACGTTTTACGTACTTCTTCTGATAATAAATGTATAATTTCAGTTTGGGAGTGAGGTTTGAATCATAGGGTTCGATTCTGGAAAATTTCTTTCTGTGGATTTCCGAAAATTAATTTTTGTTATTTTTGAGAACCGTAAATGATCCCTTAAATATGGTATGAAAATAAATTTGATAAAAAAAAAACACTTGTTTCGTTTCCACATGTGGCACTGCTGACAGTGCCAGTCATTTGTTGGAACAATTGCAGAGCATTACATTTCTTTTTTTCGGCATCAAATTTGCCCTAAATGAGCCCTTAATAATAGAATAATAGATATTTTGATTTGACGACTGTACTTTTATTTTCAATCAATTATATATAAGAAATATATTAATAAGAAAAAATTGTAACCACACAGATCAAAACTGATAACAATTATGACGCATTAAGAATTTTGCTTACTCGAAACAAGCATTTTATTTTACAAAATTTTGTTCTAAAAGAAGTGTAACAACTCAATAAAAATATCTGCGACTTTTATTCACAAGCAAGGTTGATTTACTGATAATAATTTTCACATTAGATAAGAACAGTTTGTTATACCTTAAAAGAACCAATAGTGATTAGTACTTGTATATATAGCAGTGATGAATATATTCAATCTTTCTCATCGTTTACGAAATCTTCCGAAAAAAATGAAGTTCCGTATCAGCACGCTGCTCTTCACATTCGTGGTTCTTCTCTTTCTTGCTGGTAAGATTACTCAACATGATATCAAGCCTGACGTGAATGTGAAATATTACATATTCTAACAGTTAAATTTTTTTTAATGTAAAGCTAACATTCATAATAAGCACTTATTGAACCCTTTTAAAATAACATATGTTAGAGACAAAAGATAGCATTCAAAAATTATGTCACACTGACAGGGTGCGGACGGGAATCAACAGGTGTTTGTGACGATTTGTGACGTATGTGGGAGATGTTAACGCAGACCGTGATATCTACATGGGAAATAATTCAGTTTTCAGTTTTCTTAATTGTTTTCAGATAGGTTCGGGCTGTTGAAATGGAGGTTCGTGTGACTGATTCTGAAATTTGGACAAATTTTCCGAAACGCATTCTATCTTTCCTCACGAATTGAAAAAATATATAATCCTCTATTTCTTGTTGCAGAGGTGAGTTTCGGGTCTTTGCCTAATAGGGAACCCATTGACTTAAATTTTTTCTTTCCAAGTCTTCATCTCCTAAGAGGTCCATATTCAGGTCTCCTCTTGCCAAGTATCTTCCTGCCGTGTATCTTCTTGCCAGGATCATTGTTACGCCAACCAGGCTGCCGTCTGATGACGGACTTGGATATAAACTTGCAGAAATAAAATTTAATCGTCTAAATTCCTATATGAATCTGCACCGGATATTCCAATTCACGGTTTTCTTAATTGCACGTACCAAATCATATACAGTTAGAGGACTATCAGCATGGCAATGATCTTTGATGTAGCCCCAAAGGAAATAGTCACAAGTGTTTAAATCCGCTGAATATGGCGCCAATTCTAGGTCTCTTCTCGCAAATTTAGGTACCATATACCGAGGACTCGAGTGTCATAAAGTTTATTTATTTTCTCGAAAACCTCATTGGTCCGTTGTTGCACCACTCCGTCTTGCATAAAATGAAAATTCTTCATCAAGCCTCTTTTCTTTGTACAAGGAAAGAATTTAGTTTCCAGAACGTTCTTGTGAGTCTCGCCAGTGACCAGCGATTCAAAAAATTCGAGTTAGATTCCTTCTATAGAGATTACAGCCCATACTATTACCTTCTGGGGATGCAAAGGTTTGGATATGAAAACAGCGGTATTTTCTGACCCTCAAAATCGATAGTTTTGATTGTCAACATAGCTATTCAAATAAAAATGTGCTTAGTCTCTAAAAATTATAAATTGTTCGTCAAGTTCTCCGTCCTAACGCATTCCAGTTATCGTTTTGCAAAATTCAATACCTCCCATAGAACGTTCGGATAACAGCCGATTAGAACTTATTTTATAGGGATGCACGTTCAAAAAATGTTCCACAATTCTATGCATTTTCACCAAAATAATCAAATTCTCAACGAAACCGTAGAATTTGTAATTAAACGAGAGGAAATCCATACCAAGAATTAAAATTTATCATCAGGAAACGTTCTAGGCATTATCTAAGATCCTAACTTACTTCCAGGTATCCCCTTCCACACCCTGTTACCAAGCATAGTTTTTGGATGACGAGTTATAGAATATTGGCCTCTAATCGGATTATAGCGAAACGTTTCACTGGATAAACCTCTGAAAATTCTGATTATTCTACGATACAAATTCTATAGTTCATGTCACTGATTCTGAAATTTTGCCAAATTTTCCAAAATCGCATTCTATCTTTCCTCACTAACTTAAAAAATATGTAATCCTCTATTTCATGTTGCAGAGGTGAGTTTCGGGTCTTCACCTAACAGGGAACCCATTGACCTTAATCGTTCTCCTCCCAAGTCTCCAGCTACTGAGAGATGCAGATCGAGGTCTCCTATTGTCAAGTATGCTCCTGCCAATCACGTTCCTGCCGCGTATCCTCCTGCCAGGATCATTGTTCCACCCACCAAGCTGCCTTCTAATGACAGACATGGATATGAACTTGCAGAAATGAAATTTATTCAATTCAATTCCAAAAAGAATCAGAACCGAATATTCCACTTTCAAAGATTCACTTTTCCTCGCGATACAAGAGCTAAATTGAGATCAAAAGCAAGTCATAATAAGTTTGACACTGTGCCAGACGATGAACAAATTGTTATGTTAACAACTGATGGTGAAGTCTTTGCAATATTGGAGAATACTAATACTTTTGCTGGATTGTGTATGTATCATAAGGGCCTAAGAAGAAGGGCAAAATTGAACATGCAAACCAAATTTGTGGAACCATTGACTGAAAAAGAAACCAATGAAATTCCAACAGGTCCTAAAAGCCCAATCTTCAAAAATTATTTGATATGGAAAAATATTTCTATGTAAAAATTCCTGAAAACCGCAATTATCCAGACCACTAATTAATATTCGAATATAAAACTAAAATATTATATTGTTCCTAATCTGAATTTGAATCAAAATTATATAAGTAACATGTAATTAGAAATAATAATAAAAAGTAAATGTATTATGGATCTCAAGGCTTTTATCTTTAGTTGATGCATCTGTGTGTTCCAAAATAAAGAGTGAGCAAGGAAAAATTAACTTTATTTTCCAAGCAAAATGTCTAGATTTTTAAGCTAATACGTATATTAAAAGTATGAGAAAATTCGAATATCATTCGTTAAAAATTGCCTTTTTTTGTTAAAAATTCAACTATTTTCTAGAAAGATCGTTTTTTTACTTAAAAATACAAGCATTCGGTAAACATTTTTTACTTTCCTGAACAACAAACCTCTTTTGTTAGTTAGTTGATCTTTTTTGGATAAAACTCAATCATATGACTAAAAATGCAACTGTTTTTAAAGAAATTCTGAGAATACATTAATATTTTTCAAAATTTTTAACAAAGTAGATTTTTAAAAATTATGAAATATTAGGATGAACCTTTTTAAGAATTTTGAAAGGTATTCACATAACACAACAATTTTTTTAAAGATTTCTGTGAAAAATTAAAGCGATTTTCAATTTTGAAAAATATATTTTAAGAGAATATTCAAAAAAGTTTTTAAATATTTCAAAAGATTACACAAATTTTTAAAAAACAATATTGAAGATTTTGAAACAATTTTTTTATTTTACAGAATTTTAAAGCAATTTTAGGATAAAATCCTCTAATTTTAAAAATATTTTGAAAGTTCAGAAGTTTTAAAATTATGTGAAATTGATAAGAAATTTGAAATTGTTTCAAAAAATTCAAAATAAAATTAAAGTTTTTGAAATTTTCTGAAAACTAAGCTTTTGAAGATGATTAAAAGCTATCAAGAAAATAGAAATTTTTTTAACATTCTTGAGTAAATTTTTAATTATTATTTCAAACAAATTTTAAACACTAATTTTCAAAAGCTTGAAAAAATTTCCAAATATTTATAAAAATGTTGACCAAAAACCTACAAAGTTTTCAGGCAATTTTCATAATTTTGAAATATTTTTCTGAATTTTAGGAGTAATTTGCGTTAGTTTTAAAGATATTTAAAAATTCATATCTTTAGTACAAATTTTATCTTTCTTCGTTAAGTGATTCGTCCTTTTTGATGAATTCCACTCTTTTTTGGTTTAAATATCGAATATTATATTTTTCTTTTAGAATTCGTACAAATTTCAGAAAAACGCGCAACTATCTAGCATTAATAAAGGAAAAGATATTTATAAACACTAATAATTTTTTTAAAGAACTATGTTTGCTAAGTTGCACTAATTTTTACCCCACTCTGAGTGAAAAGTGGAGAAAAATGGCAAATTTAGGGAAAAAACACAAATTTGCAACATTACTGAAAGAGAATATTATTATAAATAATAATAATTTGTTCAGAAAATTATTTTTGTTAACTTGAATTTTGTAATACCTTACTGTAATTCAAAAGTGGACAAAAAGTGGGAAATTTAAGAAAAAGCGCAATTTGCTAGCATTACTCTAAGAGAATATTACTATATATCATAATAAGTGGTTTAAATAATTATTTCTCATTATTATAATTGAATTTTATGTTGCCCTACCGGAAAAGTGAAGAAGAAGTTCTAAGAAAAAATTGCTAAAAACTAAAATGATTGTTTAAAAAATGTATGTAGACATCTGATTATCAGTAGAAAGTAGCATTTTAAGCATTATAAAGAAATTTTATTTTTAAACAACGCAAAAAAATCGTCATTACATTTTGGTGAATTCGAACAAATTTCCGGGAGCTATGCATGAAAATTCGAGAAAAAAAATTTGGACCACCCTAATGTACAATGCTTAATAAATTTCTGAAAATGTTATAATTATGAGATGCCTGCTACTTTTTTGTGAACACGATAACTTGAAAACGGTTGCAGATAAATTAAGGAAATTTCGAGGGCTTATTTTCACCACTCATATGTTGAAACTGACACAAGGATTTCTAAAAATATTTATTGAATTTTTTTAGCTCTAGATAAAATTTAAAAAATCGGTTTTTTATGATAAAACTTTTTTCATTCGCATAATTCAAAGTTGATACAAGAATATGAAAGATTCTTTGGTTCTAGACGAATCGATTGACCTATAATATTAATACGTTTTATTAAAGAGTATGGAAGTTATGGTGATTTATATATTTTGAAAATTGGTTTTTTATAGTAAAACTTTGTTCATTAACATACTTTAAAGTTGATGCAAGAATATAAAACATTCCCTGATGCCAGGCGAATCGATTGACCTATAAAATTAATACATTTTATTAAAGAGTGAAGAAGTTTTGGTAATTTATATATATTTAAAATCGATTTTTATAGTAAAAATGTTCTCACTCTCATAATTTAAAGTTGATGCGAGAATAAAAAAGTTGTGTTGATTCAAATCAAATCGATGGACCTATAACATTAATACATTTTATTAAAGAGTAAGGAAGCTATGGCAATGCATAATATTTGAAAACACGGTTTTTTATAGTAAAACTTTTTTCACTAACATAATTCAAAATTGATGCAAGAAAGGAAACGATTCCTTGATTCGAGGCAAATCGATTGATCCATAATATTAACACACTTTATTGAAGATTGAGGAAGTCATGCTCATTTATAATATTTGAATAATTTGTTTCAAAAAGAAAAACTTTTGTCATCGACATAATTCAAAGTTGACGCATCAATAGAAAATACTTTTTGATGATAAATTTTCAAATAGAGTAATTCTAACAAATTTTTTTGGAGAAGTCATAAAGCTGGAAGAGGCATAGGGTGCGACAGAACTTTTTCCTTCTCTTTTCCAGCTCGAAAAATTATCATTTCGAATACAAAATTTGATTTGTCTGATTTATCATTGTATTTAAAAAATTGTTTGTATTATTTTGTAATTTTGTATTTTTTGTAAATTTCTATTTTTAAATTGATCAAAATGATGACTTTGGTTTGTCTATTATTAAAAAAAATAACTAATGCTTGATCTATGGGGAAGCAAATACATTTGCTAACGGGAAGCAAAGTGCTCGTGAAATTAGCACCATATTATCATTAATACAAACAAAGTGGAAACACTCGAGATCGAATTCACAGCTAGTTTTAAAATGGAATTGTTGTGTTGACAATAATTTACATTAAATTTTTTAGATTTGTTTACCGATGTGAAATTTTTCATTAAACTCGCATGTAGTTGCGAAAGCCATGGCTTGCAGTTTATAACTCTGTTTCGTGGAAATGAATGTCAATAAAAATGAAGAAAAATATTTTCATTATTAATTCTCTATTTCATGTTGGTCTTATGTGATAAGAAACCTTAAAATATGTTTCCGTCATATGTTTGTTTTCGCCTTACATATGTGACGATTTTAATAACCTTTCTTATCATTAGCTCGATATTTAGATGCGGAAAAGTTCTGTTCAAATTCATCCATTCTTCAACATGAGGAGAAGAGTCAAATTCTTGTTTCTTCTAAGTAAGTGATTCATTTTTTGAAAATATAAATAAATAATTTTAATTAATTTCAGCCCAGATTTGGAGTGAAAATTTTTTTAATTTATAATATCTGATATTGGTCAAAATATTTGTAGTCTAATGATTATTTTTAACTTTTAAATTATACATATAGACTTCACGAAACAAAATTGTCATTATAGATTAAATTCCTTGATTTCTTTAAATGTTATGAACAAATTGATGTATAAAACTAAAACTTGCTGAATTTACGATGTTATAAATAATTTCTATGAACAAATTCACTTATATCGGAATTCTGAACAATGAATCTTTTTATTTTCTATTAAATAATTTCCTTCTAACTCAAGGATAATAAATTAACACAAGATATTGCCATTTACTAATAATTTATTTTGTTATAATTCAGACTTGTTGAAAATTTCTATTTTTGGGTAGAAAATTCAACTGTTTCGTAAAAACTGTTTTATTTTTTGCTTGAAAATCCAATAATTTGATTGACATTTTTTTTTCTTGAATAAATAATCTTACATTAGTACAAAATTTAACTGTTTTGTTGAAAATTCCTCTTCTGATTTGTAATACCATCTATCACATTTTTCGTTGAGAATGCATCGTTTTTATGGGACAATTTAACTACTTTATTGAAACTTAAACAAATTTAAAAAAATATAGTTTTTCATGTTCAAGATTAAACTTTTTTGTTCCAAATTAGCTTTTCTTTTTGGTTGAAAATTCAAGTACTTGATTGAAAATTTAACGATTTTGTTGAAAAGTATTTCTTTTAATATTAATGTTTTTCAATTAAAAATGACCTATCCTATTCATGGTTTACTATTTATATTTTTTAGTTGAAAATTTAATTATTTGACTGAAAATTAAACTACTTTTTTTTCTAAACTAAAATACATTTTTAACTGAAATTTAACTATTCCATTTTTGACAAAAAGAGCAATGATGAAGTATCGACCATATGTATTAAATAAATAGACTTATAACAAAAAAATATTTCTTTATGCAATTTTTGACTAAAAATTGATTTTTGTGAGTGGGAAATTAAACTATTTGGTTAAAACTTCTTGGAAAACTTGGTTAAAGTCGACCTACTATTTTGAAAATCAACTTTTTCGTCTGAAAATTAATTTTTTTACTGAAAATTTTACTATACCATTTTAGGTTGGAAGTTTATCTTTCTTTACCTTTTTTTAAATTGAAAATTCGAATACCTTGTTGACAATTGATGAATTTTGATTTTTTAATTGTATTAATATGATAATATTTTCTACTCTCATATTTTTCATGAGGCAAGAGAAGAAGTTACTTCACTGAAAATGCTATGATAAAGAATGCGAAATAAATTAATTTGTTTATTAAATTATTTACAACAATGTAAATTATTGTTGAATGACAATAACTTGTGTGAAGTCATCATACTCGAGATGAAAGAAAATGATTTCGTCGAAAATAAAAAGTTTATATGTTCAGGAATGCCGTATAAGTGAATTTGTTTATAACCATCACAATTGAATTCAAACATCGAAAATGAAGCAAATTCCAGTTTTACAGATTAATTTCTATTTAGCAATTGCAGAAAATAAAAAGTTTACTTTATGCTAAAAAATTCTTTTCACAGGGAGTATATGTACTGGTTGTTTCCTATTTTTCAGTTCAAATAACAAATAATCAAAATTTCGGTTAAAGAATCAGCCCCAATAGTCCTTTTTCAATTTAATTAGCTTTAACATAAATAATAATAAATTTTTAAATCAGTTAGAAATACGACTTCTAGAACTTTTAAATAACAATATCTTTTTTTATATCTCTTATCTGTAAGATAGATCTATCGATCTTATAAGGTCAGCTCATTTTCATCGATTTTTGAAATCATTAATCAGATCCATGTCTCAACGATTCAAAATAACAATATTAAAATTAGTTCTAAATTTTCAACATTTTCTGAAAAAGCCGTAGAATATTCCTAATCTAGAGATAATACCATAAAATAATTTGGGTAAATTTTATTTTTATAGCAATTGCAACTTTATTGCCCTTTGCAATTTCTGATCCTGCTGTGGTGAGTTTAGCTTTGATAATTTGTTTAAAATAATTATTCATAACGTGTTCAAGACCCTCAATAATAAAAATTCCAAAACATCGCTAAAAAATACATCGCTATGGGTCTTCTCTTTTGTGCTCAATTGCTAATTTCGTAAGCACTGTTTGCTTTCTTAATCCTCATATAAAAACATAAATTTGCTTGCCCACAATGGTGTTTTTTTTTTAACATAATAGTAAAAAATAACTGCTAGATTAATAATGTATAATAAAATTATAAAATTATCGATATCTACAATATTCATGCTTGCATACATGTAATTAATACTTCTGTTTTTCCCGACGATCATCAGGGAATTAAGCGTAAGAGAGTTGAATCCTGCTTGGACAACTGCCATGTGAGTATACACAAATTTTCCTTTTTATTCTTTCACATTGTAAACCTAATTCTTAGATGAAGAATGTGAATATTAAAATAAATTATGCCCTTTTAGGCAAGAACTACCAGTTATCCAACATACTGTACTCATGGTTGTAAAAACGCTTGCGCTGAAGGTTGCTATGGTGGTAAGTTTTACCGATAAATAATTAAGGGGCCGGATTCTATAATCGATAATACATTTTTCTTGCTGATTAGTGTTGGTCCCTGTGCACTTTTGAAGCAAGTTTTGAAATTTAATATTGAAAGTGTATATTCTAATATAAAGTTTAATTGCAGATCTCTTCTTCTATGAACAAAAAGTTTCAGTTTTTGCCGCTTCCGAAGTAAACTCGACACTTGACACTTTATTCCATAAGTTGACACGTTATGGAATGCCAGCCCCTAATTCAGATTATTGGGAAATGTTTCAGTGGTCAGCCCTATCAAAATCCAATTTCTTTTACGAAACAAATTCCAGTTCTAGTGTTAGAAATGCATAACAGTTAGGCAACAATTTTTCAGAAAAAAAGCCTTACTTCACGGACTTTAATCAAATTTAATGCCCTATTTTTTGTTGCAGAGTTAAGTTTCGAGCCTTCACCTAAAAGCGTACCTATTGACCTAAATCTTCCTCCTCCGAGCTCTCCCAATTCTAAAAGCTTCAGATCCAGTTCTTCTCCTGCCAAGTATCCCCCTGCCAAATATCCTCCTGTCAAGTATTCTCCTGCCAAGTATCCGCCTGTCACGTATCCGCCTGCCAAGTATTCTCCTGTCAAGTATCCTCCTGCCAAGAATCCTCCTGCCAAGAATCCTCCTGCCAAGTATCCTCGTGCCAAGTATCCTCCTGCCAGGATAATTGTTCCACCTACCAGGCTGCCTTCTAGTGACGGACATGGATATGATCTTGCAGAAATGAAATCTATTTGGCTTACTTCCGATATGAATAAGCACCGAATATTTCAATTTGGGAGATTCACTTTTCCGAGCGATACATCCGTCAAATTAAGAACAAAATCTAATAAGCTTCAACCTGTGCCAATCGATGAACAAATTGTTATATTTACATCCGATGGTGACATCTTTGCAATATTAGAGACTACTAAAAGTTTTGCTGGATTGTACATGTATAAGGAAGCCAAAAGACCCCGGGCGAAAATAAACATGCGATCCAAATTGGTTTACCCATTGACCTCAATAGAAACCGAGGAAGTTCCAGTAGGTAGTCAACGCCTAATTACGGCACATTATAGAATATATCGTGAAAAACCAGCGCAAACCGCAATCCTACACAATTTTTTTAAATAAATAGTAATTGAAGTTATGATAATTATAATGTAACATACTGTTGAAATATAATATTGTTTGTAATCCAACGTCGGATCAGAATGTTATAAATAACTTGTAATTAGAAATAATAATAAAATGTGAATGAGTCATGGATATAAAGGTTTTTTCATCTTTAGTCAATGCCCCAGCCTGTTTTTTCCAGCAGGTAGATATCATGCCGGACTCACACAAACCAGATATTTAAATCATTTTTTTTAACAATATAATCCAATAAGAAAATTCAAACATTTCTCCACGGTTCAAGACCTCAAGAATCTAAAAAAACATTTTTTACGACGGTGTCTGTCTATCTGTCTGTCGTTGTCGTTGGTGTTGTTTGTCGTTGTCGTCTGTATACTGGATAACTTTTGAAAAACTAATCGAATTATATTGTACTTCGGCACACAGTTTTGGGGACAAAAAAGGAAGGTTGAGTTTTTTAAACAGTATTTTTTGACCAACAGTTCTGGTTTTAACCACCAAAAAAGAATAATAAAAGACAACAAAATTCCATTTTCCGGTCAAACGATGCAAGACGCGAAAAAAGATGAATTGACAAATCTATGCACCCAAAGAAGATCTACAAATTTTTGATGATTCACTTTTCGATAGGACGTGTCGTTTTTGTTTTAATCGTAAAAAATAACATTGAAAATAAAAAATTTCAATTTTGCAAAAACAACACAAGCTAAGGAAAAAATGATTCAACAAATAATATTCACCCAAAAAGACGCTACAAATTTTTCATTGATACTTTTTGGATACGACGCGCAGTTTTTGTTTGAAACGTAAAAAATGACAAAAATTAAAATTTGTAGAAAAACGACACAAGCTAGGAAAAAAAACGAATCGACAAAACTTGTTCACCTAAAAAAAAACTGCAAATTTGTTATTAGTTAACTTTTTATAGAACTCGCTACAAAGAAAAAAGGATTAACAAAAGTTGTTCATCCAAGGAAGAGCTACAAATTTGTTATTGATGATTTTTTATAGAAGGCGTAGTTCTTGTTTCAATCGCAAAGAATAACATTAAAAATAACAAAATTAAATTTTTGGGAAAACGATACAGGCTACGAAAAAAATAAATAAACAGAAGATATTGACCCAAAGAGGCGCTACAAATTTGCTTTGAATAATTTCTTGATAGGACGCGTGGTTATTGTTTTATGCGAAAAAATTAACATGAAAAATAAAAATATATTTTTTTCTGAAAAACGACACAATTTAACAACAACAAAATTAATATATAAAAGTTGTTTACCTTGAAAAGATCTACAAATTATTTACAATTCGCTTTTTGATAGGACACGTAGTTTTTGTTTTGATCGCAAGAAAAATAACATTAAAAATTGAAAAATTGATTTTTTGAAAAAACCACACAAGATAAAATAAAATTTTTGTAAAGACAATTTTTCGCCTAAGTTATATCTACAAATTTGCTATAAACCACTAAGGTATACGCTAGGATACGCATTTTTTGTTTAAATCGTAAAAATAACATTGAAAATAAACAAATTTAATTTATGGAAAAACGACGCATGATGCAGTAAAATTTTCAGTAGCCAAAGTGTTTTTGTTTTTGATAGGATTTGCACTGTTTCAAATCATAAAAATTAGGCAATAAAAATACGTATTTTTCAATATCAATGCATATTGTGAATTGTAATAATATGCATCTATAGAAATGATACTGATATGATATGTAGAAAAGTTCGCATTTTTGACAAAATCTAGTCCGAAGCACGAGATGCATGATGAAAATTTGTTCGTTAAAGCCAAAGGAGTTTTAACAAAAAAGAATTCACAATCATCCAATCGAGCGGGAAGCGCGAGATTCAAAAGACGCGCGCCGCAGGCGCGCTTAATCTTGCGACCAAAGCGAGCCACGCGGAAGATTTTTTTTATTGACTGAAAATGCAAACGTTTGGTTGCAAATTAACTTATTTTGGTCGAGGATTGACTCATTTTGTGAAAATTCTGAAAATTCTAAAAAACTATTTTTTTCAGTTGAAATATCAACTTTTACATTTTCGGTTTATTCATCTTCTTTGCTTACAAATTTTACTACTTGGTCAAAAGTTAAGCCACTCACACATAGCAGACATTTAAATCATTTACGAAATGCTATCAAGTATTAATTTTTAATATTTAATTATGTATTAATATATACGTTAATATTATTTTATTTATCCGAATTCAAAATGTGTATGTTTGGAAATCAAAAAGTATGCAGTGGAAAATTAACTTCATTTTCGAAGAAACCCCTCTAGTTTTCTAAGCTAATATTTTTAAAGTGGATTAAAAACCCCATAATTCCTATTTATTTATCGCAGACGTCACAGTCTTTCCCTTTTTTCCCTCTTTCCATTTTTTCCTTGTTTTATACTTAGATGGGGCTAAATAAATAGAATCCAATAATAAAATTCAGCTGTTTTTTGTTAAAAATTAACTCTTCTGAAAATAAACCTGTTGTGGTTAAGGATTGACCTATTCTATTGAAAGTTCCTCTTTTTGAATGAATTCCGCTGTTTCTGATTTAGAATAAAAATATTGTTTTGGTTGAAATTTAAACTATCATATTTTCTGTTGAGTAATCATCTTTTCTTTTTCGAAATTCTACTACTTGGTTAAAAATCAAACAACTTTGTTAAAAATTCTCTTGGTTCAGGTTTCATCATTTCATTTCATACAAATCATCATCATGCAAGCTATAAGTTGATTACTTTCGTTGAAATTATAACTATTTCGTTTCTTTTTCTTAATGAAAATTACTTTTTCCAACAGAAAATCCAAATATATCTATCAAAGATTAATTAAATAAGTTAATAAATGAATCCCCTTGGTCAGTAATGTAACTTGTTTGGTGAATATAAGTCTTTTCGGGTAGAAAATTAATCTTCTTAGTAAAAAATGCATCCATTTGGTTGAAGATTCAATAGTTTGGTTGAAAATTAACATCTTCTTGAAAATTCTTATTTTCGGGTAGATAATTCGACTGTTTCGTATAAAATTGGTCTCTTTAGCTAAAAAATTAACCAATTTGATTGATGTTTTTGTTATTCCTTAACTAAAGAATCATAGTGGAAAAAAATCGGTAAAAATTCATCTTTTTGGCAGAAATTTGATTTTTCATTAAGTTAAAATTACAACTGTTCGCCATAAATTTGAAAAAGTATATTTTTTACTAATATGAATTCGTGACTGAATTCTAGCAATTGATGCGCTATTTTTCAATAAGTCAGTAGAAATCTATAATTTATAAATAAAAAAATTTGTTTCATAGCTAGAAATAAGTCTTTTATTGAAATTAGTAAAAATTTTAACTGATTCGAATCTACAGATCTGAAAATGAATCCCTTTTGGTTAAGGATTCAAATATTTTGTTAATATTATTTTTTTGCATAACTCTACTGTATATATCTTAAAAATGTTTTGAATAATTTACTGACCAATGCTTTTTTGTTCTAGGTAAAGGACAATTTTGTAAGCTGATCAGAGAAGCTGATGTAAGTAGTAATTAGTTCCATAGTTTATTCTTAACAAATAAAATAATAAAAATTTTCTATTTTTATTATAATACTTCTGAAAGTAAGCATTAATAAGCGTATAAAAGTTCGTCAAATAAAAAATTTCCCAACTCCTTGAAGAACAGTACAAATATGCTCCGACTGCAAAAAGTTATTAATTATGTTTCGTAAACTTTTAACGAGATCTTATAAAGGTATGCGGAACTTTAATCTGAAAATGAATTTCTTTACCTTATTTATTGAGAAGAAAGTTACGTTAGTCGATAATCTCATGTCCAATCTTGAATGTTGACTTTGAAGAAACAACCTTCTCGACGAACAATTTCAGGAATTTTTTTTTTTCGAAAACTTTTCAATTTTCTACTGAACTTTACTAAAAAACAAACTTTCGTAACTTTGAATTAAAATATGAAATCAATAATCATACAAAATTGTTGTATATTGTACCGTAATTTTGAAATTAATATACATCTTTTTTGAAAAGTTCATAGAAAATGAAACCTAATGTTTTTTGTTTAAAATAACATATTTTTGCTAAGAAATGTTAACGTAACCTGAAATTGTTTCAAAATTGTAAATTACTATTAATTGTGCGAAAACATTATTTGCCAATGGCGACCTATTTTAAAAAATCGACCTTTTTCAATTTGAAGAAAAATGGATTAAAATTTTTATTTATTGAATTTTCATGTAAAATGATATAAATATAACATTTATAACCCTTGTTTTTAATCAAAATTTCACGCTTTTCTTGAATTTTCAATACTTTAAAAAAAAATTTTCAATTTTCGTAATTTTTTAACAGTTTAATTTTCAAAAGCTGAATTTGAAACTACTGAAAATTGAAGAAAATAAAAAACTGCATTATTAACAGTTCAATTAACAACAGTCCTAAATTCAATAAAAAATTTCTTTCAATTTTTCTAAATTTTCAACTTTGAAAATTCATTTTTTTCCGACAAAAAACACTAACATAATCCAAAATAGTTTAGAAATTCTAAATCTTGTTCAAATTATAATGATTTTTTTTTTAAAAACCAATTTGAAAAGAACAACACTAACATAATCCAAATTTAGAAAAAAATTCTAGATCTTGTTCAAATTTTAATGACTTTTATTTGAAAATACGAATTTCCGATGTAAAGTCCCAGTACAACCTAAAGTTCTTGGAAATGGTAAATATTCTTAAAAATATATTTATTTTTTATTAAAAATATCAATAATTTTGAATGAAAAACATTTAAATGACGAAAAATTGTTCACAAGTCAGAAATCTTTTTGTAATTTAATGATTTTTTTTAAAATAACCAATGTTTGGAGTAAAACGCTAACGTGACCTGAGATTGTTAAGAAAATATGAACCATTAAAAATCTTATGATTTTCGAATCAAATGTCAATTAACAGTAAAAGAGCGCTAACAAAATCGAAAAACGTAAATTGATGCAAACTTTGAATCTTTGAACTCCAATCATTTATGATTAAACTTACCCATGTCCAAGTATAACCTAAAGTTGTTGTAAATGGTAAATATTCTTTGAAACCCATTTATTTTCAATCAAAAATGTCAATAATTTTCGATGAAAAACTCTTAAATAACAAAAAATTGTTCAGAATTCTGAAATCTTTTTTGAAATTTAATGATTTTTGTTTAAAATGACCGATGTTTGGAGTAAACACTAACGTGACCTGAAATTGTTAAGAAAATATGAACCATTAAA
>CAKNYM010051958.1:178855-198277 GCA_932195095.1 Andricus curvator
TTAAAAATACCCATGTCCCAGTATAACCTAAAGTTGTTGAAAATGGTCAATATTCTTTGAAATCCATTTATTTTTTATTAAAAATGTCAATAATTTTCGATAAGAAACACTTAAACAACAAAAAATTAGTCAGAATTCTGAAATCTTCTTTGAAATTTAATGATTTTTGTATAAAATAACCAATGTTTGGAGTAAAACGCTAACGTGACCTGAAATTGTTAAGAAAATATGAACCATTAAAAATCTTATGATTTTCGATGCAAATGCCAATTAAAGGTAAAAGAGCGCACACCGAAAAACGTAAATTGATGCAAAATTTGAATCTTTGAAATGTAATCATTTATGATCAAAAATACCCACTTCCCAGTATACCCTAAAGTTGTAGAAAATGGTAAATATTTTTCGAAATCCATTTATTTTTTATTAAAAATATCAATAATTTTCGATGGAAAACACTTTAAAAACAAAAAATTGTTCAGAATTCTGAAATCTTCTCGGAAATTTAATGATTTTTGTTTAAAAAAAAAATGTTTGAAGTAAAACGCTAACGTGACCTGTTATTGTTAAGAAATTATAAACCATTAAAAATCTTATGATTTTCGATTCTAGAGTCAATTAACGATAAAAGAGCGCTAACAAAACCGAAAAACGTAAATCGATGCAAACTTTGAATCTTTGAAATCTAATCATTTATGATTAAAAATACCCATGTCCCAGTATAACCTAAAGTTGTTGCAAATGGTAAATATTCTCTGAAATCCATTTATTTTTCATTAAAATTTTTTTTTAAATCTCAACAATTTTCGATGAAAAACACTTAAATAACAAAAAATTGTTCAGGATTCTGAAATCTTCTTTGAAATTTAATCATTCGTGTTTAAGATAACAGATGTTTGGAGTAAAACGCTAACGTGACCTGAAATTTTTTTTAAATTATGAACCATTACAGATCTTAGGATTTTCGATTCAGAAGTCAATTAACGGTAAGAGAGCGCTAACAAAACCGAAAAACGTAAATTGATGCAAAATTTTAATCTTTGAAATCTAATCATTTGTGATTAAAAATACCCATTTACGGTGTGAAGTGCCAACATAACCTAAAATTTGTGGACATTGGGAATTTTGTTTATAATTTTTGTTCAAAAATGCTAACTTTTGATTTGGAAAAATGAAAAAACCTAAAGTGTTTAGAAATTTAGGATCCTGGAAACTTTGTTGTTTTATATTAAAATGCTTTTTTTAATGAATATTCCAAATAATTGATTAGATAATTTGAAAGAGTATCCAAAAGCACAAATATTTTTCAATTCACATTAGCCTTGCCATCATTTTTCTTATTGAAAGGGATTATTTGTGGATTTAATTTTCCACATTCCAAACTCAAAATATAGACCAACCTAAGTAATGAAAAGCTAAACATGTTCTCATAAACAATGAATACAAGATTTTTCAGACATACCGTTACACCACTTTTTTTAGATGGTAAAAGCGGTTTTATTTTTAGTCCAAAACATTCGAAGATTTTGGAAAATTCGATGAGATCCAAATTATAAAGACCTTGAATAGAAAAATTTGTACTTAATATTTAGCATTTGAGGAACAAAAATTTCTCCTGGTTTTCTGCTGAATTTTTTATCCTCTCTACACTTTTTTTGCATTTTTCTAAAATACTTGGAAGTTCTCGTAAGTGACGACAAGTCACGTCAGGATTGAAAGATGACAATCTGAATTTATCACTCTCATTTGCAGTTTCTTCGTGAACGAGTTCCCTAACGTTTCTGTAATTTTTCGTAACTCCGAGTTCGTGAGTAGGAAACAAAATATTCCAGGGCAAAACGCGATGTTGGATCTCATCTCTAGTTGATCTTGGTAGAAACCCAAAATGCAGTGAATTTCTAGTCTTACTCGACCTTCTCGAATAGAAGTTTTGTGTAGCTGCAAGAAAAAAAATCAGAATCTATTTGATAGAAAAAATACTTTTTATATTAAAATATAAAAAATAAATACAACTTAATAAATATTAAAATTATTATTATAAATTTATTTATATATAAATTAAAAATATTAAATTAATTTTATTTTAAAAAATTATTATTATTATTTTTCTATAAAATTCATTTAATCTAATTTCATTTAAATTCAAAAATAATCTTCTACATTTAAATAATTTTAAATCAAGTTTTAAAATTACAAACATTTTTTAGATGCATAAGATACTGCTGAAGAACCGTAACAAAATATTTCTTGGGGCCCCCCCCCCCCTCACAGTACGTAATTTATGGTTTCCAGAAATAATAAGATATGGGACTTTAAAATAATGAACATTTTTTGTGTTCAAGATAATACATTCTTTGCAGGGTGAAAACTTCTTTATCAAAATTCTCTGATTCTTCCTTGACCAATTTTTTTATTTTCCTTGACCGCAAACATTCAAATACCAGCATTTGTATCTTATAATATTTTTAGGATCTTTAATTAACAGAATGAAAAAGTATTTCAGATAGAAGTTTGAAATTTTCGTATTTATTTATTTATTTTAAACCAAAAAAATGACCTTTCTACCATAAAAGATGACATTTTCTTCCTCATAGAGGAAGCTTTGTAATGGTAACATTCTCCAACATTTTTAAATTTTTTTAACTAAACCTTCCTCAATTTCAAAATGTCTAATACAATGTTCTAGGCAATTGTCCTCAATAATATTTTAAAAATAGGTTTTTTATAGTAAAGCTTTTTTTATTAGCATAATTTAAAGTTGATGCAACAACAGAAAAGATTTGTTCATTCATGACGAATCGATTGGCCTATAATATTAATACATTGTATTGAAGAGTAAGGAAGCAATGGTAATGTATAATACTTGAAAATATGGTTTTCTGTAGTAAAAGTTTTTTCTTCAACATAATTCAAAGTTGATGCAAAAATATAAAAGATTCCTTGTTTCGAGGCGAATCGATTGACCTACATATCAATACATTTTATGAAATGGTACGGAAGTTATGGTAATTTATATATTTTGAAAATCGCTTTTTTATAGTAAAACTTTTTTCATTAACATAATTCAAAGTTGATGCAACAACAGAAAAGATGTGTTGATTCGAGACGAATCGATTGACCTATAATATTGATACATTTTATTGAAGAGTACGGAAGCTATGGTAATGCATAATATTTGAAAATACGGTTTTTATAGAAATGTTTTTTTCCGCAACATAATTCAAAGTTGATGCAAGAATAGAAAAGCCTTTTTGATAATAAATTTTCAAATAAAATAATTCCGACTATTTTTGTAAAGAAATCATAAAGCTGGGGAAGAATAGGGTGCGACAGAACTTTTACCTTCCCTTTTCCAGCTCGACAAATTATCACTTTGAATACAAAATTTGATGTGTCGTTGTATTCAAAAAAAGTTTTGTATTATTTTGTATTTTTTGTAAATTTCTATTTTTAAATTGATCAAAATGAAGACTTTGGTTTGTCTATTATTGAAAAAATAACTCATGCTTCCTCTATGAGGAAGCAAATACATTTGCTAACGGGAAGCAAGATGCTCGTGAAATGAGCACCATAGAATTATAAATACAAACAAAGTGGAAACACGTGAGATCAAATTCACAGCTAGTTCAACAAAATAATTGAATTTTCAACTTAAAGCGATGAATTATAAACAAAAAGTGTAATAGTTGATATTTCAACCAAGAAAGATCAAATTTCATTTGAAAAACATGAATTTTAAAACCGGAAAGACGAATTTTCAACAAATAAAGATTTTTCAGTCATGAAAGAAGAAAAAGTTCATCTAAATTGTTGAACCTTTAAGCGCAAAGACGAATTTTCTGCACAAAAATTGAATTTTCAGCAAAAAATTAATTTTCAACAAAATATTTAAATTTTCAGTCAAGAGGATGAATTTTCGACTAAAAATATGAATCTTTAACAAAAATATCATTCCTCAACAAAGTTGTTCAAACAAAATTTCAAACAAAACAGTTGAATCCTCAAGCAAAGAAGGTTGATTTTCAACCAAACAGTTGCATTTTTTTCCAAGTAAGATGAAATTTCCGCTAAAAACAAATGAATTTAAAAAAAAGACAAATTAAAAAAACAAATATTCGAATTTTCATCCAAAAAAGATTTTAGTTTGACTTTTCAACATTGAAATATGAGTTTTGAAGGAGAAGTAAATTCCCCACAAAATAATTGAATTTTCAACAAAACAGTTGAATTTTCCTCTGAAAAGCATGACTTTTCAACAAAGATGTAGTATTTTGAACACAAACAGTTGCTTTTTTATCCAAGAAAGATGAAATTTTTACTAAAATATATGATTTTTCAAATTAAAAAGGCAAATTTTCAAAAAAATAGTTGAATTTCCATCCACAAAAAATATTTCAGTTTGACTTTCCAACATCAAAATATGAGTTCTGAATAAGAAGTGAATTTTCTGCGAAAAAAACTTGAATTTTCCACCCATAAAAACAAATTTTTAACAAAACAGTTGAATTTTCAATAACCAAACAGTTGCATTTTTATATCAGAAAGATGCAATTTCTACTAAGAAAGATGAATTTTTAAATCAAAAAGACATATGAAAAAAAGTAGTTGAATTTTCTTATGAATGAAACAACTGCAAAAAAATAAATGTAAATATAAATACAAGGCAAATAAATTACTAACCGATTTGAGGAAAAAACATTTTCCAGAACGTAACGAGTATTTCAATTTTGACGTGTATTTAAAAAAAAATAACATGAATTTCTGAGTATTTTTACCGAATATGATACAAAATTTTAATTTTGCGTCGAAAACAAGTTTCCACGTGCCAATTATTGATTGACTTTCCCCTCCGTTTAAGGGTTTGAAAAATGAGTGAAAGACATTTTACGTAAAACTTCTAATCAGAAAAAGCAGTTATGACGTCTTAGAAATTTTTTAGTAAAAAAAAAGATAAATCTTTTCCTTTTCAAATAATATCTTTTTCCCTATTCATCCTACATATAGGTTGTATTGAAATAAAGTAAAGCAGATCAAATTTTCTCCAAAACTAAAAAAAAAGTGATTCTAGCTCTTACAGGACATCACTTATAGTCTCTTATAGCAGGCTGATTTTTGCGGAATTCTGTTTAAAAATTGGATAATTGAATTATTCTACACTGGAACCTGGATTTATGCAACTCAACTGATGCAACTCATGCGCTAAGAATAAGGCTCGTTTGTCACGCTTGACTGAGCGCGGCCTCTCTCTCGGACCCGCGGCTGCCCTCATCACAAAACTTTGAGGGACACTAGTTCCAGGAACGCCCACAAACAGTTCACTAAAATCGAGGTTCCAGTGTAACTGTTTTGTTTCAGTGCAAGAACCCAATGAATTTCTCTTTTACTAATGAGAAAGAAGTCAAGGTTTGAAATTACGATTTCAGACCTTGACTTCTGACGGTTTTCTTTTCTAGCACAAGCGTTGAAGAAAATAGTGAAAGTTAATACATAAGAAATAAATTTTGAATATAAAAATGCTATACATAATAAAGTTCCACAAAAAGCAGCCTGCTATAAAAGACTAAACCCTGAAACCTAGATTTCTGCAACTCAACTGATGCAACTGATGCGCTAAGAGTAAGGCCCTCGTGCTGTTTGTCACGCTTGACTAAACAGAGCCTCTCTGTTGAAACCACGGCTGCCCTAATCCGAAAACTGCGAATGATATCAGATCTAGGAACGGACAAAAACAGTTTACTCAAATCAAGGTTTCAGTGTAACTGTTTTGTTTTAGTGTAACGACTGAATGACTTTCTCATTCACTGATGTCTCTAACTGACGATTTTGAACCTTCACATCTTACGATTTTCTTTTCTTAGCACAAACATTCAAGAAAATAGTGAAACGTACTGATGTAATATACAGCAAATAAATTTGGAATGAAAAATGCTATACATAATAAAGTTCCACAAAAAGCACCCTGCTATAAAAGACTATACCCTGAAACCTCGATTTATGCAACTCAACTGATGCAACTGATGAGCTCAGAGTGCGGCTCTCATGCTGTTTGTCACGCTTGACTGAACAGAGCCTCTCTGTCTCGGAACCGTGGCTGCTCTCCTCCCAAAACTGCGAAGGACATCAGATCTAGGAACGGACAAAAACAGTTTACTAAAATCGAGGTTCCAGTGTAACTGATGTTTTGTAAGAGCTAGAATTAATTATTTTCTTTAGTTTGAAAGATAATTTAATCTGCTTCAATTTATTTGCATACAACTTCCATGTAGGATGTACAGGGGCCAAGATATTATTCGAAAAGAAGAAGATTTAACGTTGTTACATACGGAAAAATCTTTTCAAGATGTTCTAGAACTATTTAGGCTAAAACATTTTTTTTTAATTGATCGGAAAAAGAACTTTTTTTTTTTTTTTAGAAGTTTCACGTAAAATGCATCAAAAACGTAAAATTAAAAAAAACTGATGTCTTTCACATATTTTTCAAAATATAAAGGGGCGGGGAAAGTCAATCAATATTAATCACGAGGGAACTTTTTCTGGGCGCAAAATTAAAGGTTCTTATCAGAGATAGCTTTACTTATTACTTGTGCCGTTCGGTAAAATCACATACATTGATAAAAAACCAACAAATATCGAGTTATTTCAAGAGAGGGCCTAACGATTTTTTTTATATTTGGTGAAAATACTCAGGAGGCATCTCCAAAATGAAATTCCTAGGGTTCAAACTTTAGCCTACTCTTTTGAGTGATACTGGATTTTGAGGAGGCGTGCGGCCTCTTTAAAAATCCATCGATAAATTTAAAAAAAGTTTAAAATTTAAAAAATGGCGATGGCTTGTTAAAAAATATAAAAAGTTGATTTTCACAACAAACCCACAATTATATTGTTTGCAAATTTCTTGCTGAATTCAGCTTCTTGAAGGAACATTCTCTTAGTTTTATGCGGGATAAATCATTTTTGTGGACAGGAGAATATTTTTTCTCAAAATCGAGTTTTCGCACTTTTCTCGGAAACAAATTGAAAATGGTTAGGCCAGTATGGAACTAAGTGAGTACCTTTCTAACACGATCAGAAACTTCTGAAAAATATTGTCAAAAAATATCGCGTTTTTCAGAAAATATTCTTTTCTATTGACGCCTGGGGAACTTTTTGATCCTGAAAATTTAAATTTTTCATTCATCAAAACTTACAGGATGTATACCCTATATGGGGCTAAATTCAGCAAGTTGAAAGGCATATGAGTGTGGGTCCTTTACTTTATTTTTTTATTTTATTTAATGAAATTTAAATTTAGTTCTGAGACAAATGTAAAAATTTGATTTCAAGAAAAATAAATTCTCCTACATGTGGCTAAATTCAGCATACAAATTTTAAAAAATATGAGTGTAGTTTTTTTTGCCTCATGCAGTCTAGCACGCATTTACCATTAAAAAGGCGTTTTTGTAATTTATATTTATATAATTACTTTTTTATTATCACCTCCATAAGACCGTTTTATAGGGTCCGAAAGAAATCCTTTAAGTAAAAAATTGGGTTTTAAGTGCTTATTATGATTTTTTTGCGGTTTTTTAGTATCAATTGTTTCTCATATACAAAATACTACTTTATCCTGATTATTAGATGCTTAAATAAACTGTCCAAAATGCATTATTGTTTTGAGCATTTTCCTCTCAAAACAGAGTTAGAAAGTCGTAGTTTTTTCTTTGAATTTTCCAATCTAAGTTCAACTGTTTAGTTAACTTGAGATAATAGCCAGATAATTTCAATAAAAATAGTTGTTTCAACTATTTATTATTATTCAGAATAATATTCTCTTAGAATAATGTTAGAAAGTTGAGGTTTTTCCTAGAAATTTCTTCTTTTTGCCCCCTTCTGAATTAGAGTGAGGTAATAATTAATTCAAGTTAACAAACATAGTTTATGAACAATTTCTTATTATTTCTAATAATATTTTTTCGAAAAATACTAAAATGTGGCGGTTCTTTCTAAAATATTTAAATTTTTGTTTAAACAATTTGTTTGTCAACATAAATTAATTATTACCTCACTCTTATTTGAAAGTGGACAAAAAGTTGAGAATTTAAGAAAAAACCGCAACTTTCTAGCCTAATTCTAAAAGAATATTACTATATATAATAATTGATGGTCGAAATAATTATTTTGCTTGAATTTAATTACTAACTGAAAAGTTGAATAGAAGTTGAAGAGTAAAAAAAAAGGGATTGTTCAACTCTATACTAAGAGAAAATTCCTAAAAACGATAATTAATCGTTACAAAAATGTATATAAACACCTAACTATCAGTAGAAAGTAGTAGTTTATGTGTAAGAAAAAAGTTGTTTCAAAAAAAAAAGAAAAAGAAAAAAAACATAATTAGCGCCAAAAACTAGCCAAACTTAATTTTTCATATATGGGATTTTTTCGGGATTTTATGAATCGTACTAATGGAGGTGATTTAAAAGGAATTTTTGATTCCTATTCTATAGCTAATTGTCTTTTTTCTTACGGCAAATACATGTTTCTTGAACTTCATGGTGCTTGCGAAACCTCTAGATATCATTTTTTGAAAAAACGCATTTATTTTGTTGTGGCTTCAAACCAATTTTAGGGCAATATTAATGAAAATTCGATAAAAGATGTATTCATTTTTATGTGAAAATTTAGTTGAACAAATAAATATTTACTAAAAGGTTCACTGTGGCGTCTTAAAATGATTTTTTACACTCATTTTTCGTGTTTTAAGAGGTGTTCTAACCTACACTTCAAAAATTTTTTAGCAGATTCGAAGACATTAAGGAAATCGGTTTAAAATTTTTTTTTGCATCGTAATTATATATGTTTTGTGCACAAAAAGTAAGCGATTTAATGGACCTTTGAAAGCACAAAAATATTATGATGGAAGAAAGTTATGGGCCAAAAACTACCCAACCTTTACTACATTCCCTTAGTAAATAATAAATAAAGCACTCTCTCTTTGAATAGTGCAGTAAAAATTTCTGAAATGTGAAAACTGAATATGGAAATATTGTAGAAGGAAACAAGAATTTCATTCGTATTATTATTCTGGTATACATTTTGAGATGCTTTTAGATTATTCAAGGAAGAGAGAATTTCAATTGTAAATCAAGAACCCTTGAATATGAAAATCTTTGAGGAGAATGTATATTAGTGGTCTTCTAAAGAAAGGAAGCCCGAATTTCAGCTTGCATTTTAGATTTTTTGTTCCTTATAAGTTAAAAATAAACCACGTGGAGGGCGAAATGAATCGGAAATTATTGAGATGTCGCTTCTCACAAATTTCTCTGATTTCACAGGATAATTGATTTTTCTAAAAAACAAGGCAAACTAGAACGGAAAATTGTAAAGAACATAAAAGATACGGCTGATTGAAATTAGTATTTTTTAAGTGAGAAGGTTTTTTTTAAAATTATTTTTAATTATATATCAGTTAGTTTAATATATAACTGCTGTTTTCAAGAAAAATTTATTTTTGTCCAGCACAGGCATGATGAAGTTGCACATTATGTGCCTAATCTTCACAACTATCTCAAAAAGACTTTTTATGGCGAATTTGTTGCTTAGTTCAAACTGTGCATTAAAACTGCCGTAAAAAGTCTTTTTAAGGCAGCTTCCAGGATTGGTAATCTTACTATCGTATTGACGCCTAATGTAAAAGAATGATTTTAAGCACGGGGGTGAAGCCAGCATAGGAACTTCCGGTAGCAAATCTGACTTCCGGCCCAGTTCGATATGGGGTCCTTTCTAGGGAATTTAAAAATATTCAGTTTGCGAAAATGTAGTGAACTTTGAAATCATTAGTATTGTAGCACTGAAAACTGACAGTTGAAAACATCATGATTGAAAACGTTGAAAATTGACGCTATTTTTTACCCAAAGTCTTAGACTTCCCAATAAACATAATCGTGAAATCTTAACGATAATTTTTCAATTAACTCGAAAAGAATTACCTGCAAAATCTAAATTGGGTCGTGTTATTTTTTGTTACTGTTTTATTAGGGTTTTTTTTTCCTATGAGAACCTTCATGATATTTTTTCAAATACGAGACACAATAAAAAGTGATCATAAAGTGATTTGTGTCGAATAAAAACCGATGCTCAGAATCTTTGTTTATTGTTTTTTAAAATAATTTTTATCAAATTCCATTTAGCGATTACAAAAATTTTTCAATTATTCACGAACACCGGAAACGTGAAATAAAAGAATGCTATTCTTTCGTCTTATTTGTTTGTTTATTTTAAAAATTGAAAAACTAAATCAAAAATCAGGCTCAAGAACTTTCTTTCAAATTTTATCAGTTCCTTTTTAAAAATTTTTCTCGTCCAAGTCAGTCAATATTTGTAGTCTGTACGTTATTTTGAACCAAAAAAGAAATTTGTACCCACTTTGCTACTGCTTCAGCTGAAAACATCCTTCTCGCCTGCAAATCTGATTTTTTTTCCTTTTGCGTGATTCATTTTTAACCCAAGAGAAAAAAAATGCGACACTTTTTTGTCTTGAAAAAATCTAATGTATATAATACCTACATTTAACTTGAGGCAAACCCAATCCAGATGCAACACTGTATTGTCTAGTTTGAGACTGCTCAGGATTGAAAACATCCAACTCAGTTACAGCCCACGTCGTGGCTATAATAATGAAGGTGGATATGTCAATATCTAGACTCTCGCAAGCCGTCGTTAGCGTAACTTCTTCCAATACAACTTGAAGAAGAATCGACTTGAGGAGCGATTCTTTCGATTCTGGTTTACGCTCGGAAAATAATCGGGATTTTATTCCTTCGGATATCCTATCCTTCGAAGACCTCAGATATTCTTGAGCACAATTCAGATTCATCTGCTTCATTAATTCATCCTTTCCCCTTCGAACATCGTATTTACCAGGAAATATTTTTCTACAAGTTTTTTGAATTTCAGAAAAATAAATTGAAAAAAAGATACTCTGTTAGGAAATTTTATCGAAATTTAATATACATGTGAGTAAAGTCATTTGCATATACCGTGAATTAATTTTAATATACCATCATGTTGTATAATTAATATACATACATGTATATTAAAGTCGGTAAAACAGAGTGCGTGAAAACAACCAGTTCTTTGATGTCTTCAGATCTTGTCAAATATTAAGAAATAGAGTAATAACCTTACATCCCACGACTAAATTCCCACTTACAATTAAAGTGCAACGTACAGATGGAATTTTTTCTAAAATTCGCTGTGAATATGCGTAAGTATTATTTTGTAGGTCTTGCGGTCTTCATTGAAGCAAAAGAAATAACAAACGAACAATCCAAATAAATAATATATAAATAACAACATTTCTGAATTTTTTACAACAAAAAAAAATAAGAAAAGTGAAAGAATATTTATTTTATATTTTTTTTTTAATAATAGATGGGAAAAGTTGGAATGCGATGTTATGCATCTGAGTGAATAAATACTTAATTAACGTAAAAGGTATAAGATCACTGTTAAAAAAATCTGATCGAAATTTAATATACATGTGAGTAAAGTCATTTGCACATACCGTACATTAATTTTAATATACCATCATGTTGTAAAATTAATATACATGTATATTAAAGTCGGTAAAACAGAATGCGTGAAAACAACAAGTCCTTTGATACCTTCAGATCTTGTCAAATTTAAAAAAATAAAGCAATAACCTTACATTCGTCTACTAAATTCTTACTTACAATTAAAGTGCAACGTACGGGTGGAATTATTCCTAAAATTCGATGCGAATGTTAGAATTTTAACGTGAGTACAGGTGCTTGGAGGTTAGGTTTCTTAATTATTTGTTTAATTGAACTTGTCTCTGAAAAACCAGTGTAGTTTACATTCATCTAGGAGAAAATATTCTTTTTGATCATTTATAATTGAAAATTGCTGCCAGAATTGTTTTTAATTTTTGTAAAGTGCAAATATCGGACTTTTCTGATAAATGATCAATATGCGGTATATGGAATTTAATAACATAGTCTCTTAATGGCGATTCCGTATACCTAGGTTTTAGATTTAATATACAAATGTATATTAAATGTATATTAAAATTGCAAACATTTTTAACAGTGATGACATGCTTCAGACCAAATGAAAAGACCTTGATGATGTTGAGAAGATCCTTTAATCGTCAATGTTCGAGAGTCAAATGCTCTCATCTTCAGAAAACAGGAATCCAAGTCATATAACAGTCTTTTATAATTTAAAAAATTGGCAAAAGCCAAAATGTCGTAGTCAAGAAAGATTTATGCTCTTACAAGATTCTCATCTCAATTTAGTTCTGTGAAGAAATTAATGAAATTGTAAATGAAGAGAAACCATTTCATATACATAATGAAAAATATACGAATGAAAAAATAAGGTTGAGAAAAAGATTAAAATTTTTGAAATTATTCACCTGAGCTTGTAATATTTCAACTTTGAGATGTTAAAAAGTAGTAAGGTCCATTATTATGACATCACGGACAATATTGAAAAAATTATTTAAAGAATTTTCTTTTTAAATTTTAAATGGAAGACAGAACGAACGTACTGCTCCATGGTAAGGATTAACATCAAGTGAATGCAGGTAAGAGCATGAAGTAATAGAAACATAAATGTACAGTAACGTAATAAGTCAAAAATATCAGGTTCCTTAATTCTAATTAAAATTTGTAATTTTGTTTTTATCAAGTCTAAGTAACAAATTATTGGTAGAACAGTTAGTTAATATCAAATTAACAACTACTAAAATTGTAACAATGATAATGAAATGATGATAAAAGTATGCTTAAGGAAAAAATATTGGATCTTAAATTGAAGAATCTAGTATTACGTTGTATAATGGACTAAAATTATTCAGATCAGTTTTTATATTTAAACAATTATCACCCTCATTCTTAATAAAGAACATTTATGCTACAAGTCTTTTAAACTCATTAGGTTCATGGTGTAAAACCAATATATGTTCCCAGTCAAATTGATGACCACTTTCAACCCGATGTTTCGCAATAACTTTATGGTTCTTAGGATTGTGTCTAAAATTATCGTTATGTTCTTTAGTTCTAGTGGAAAGTAATCTACCGGTCTCACCTATATAGCATTATGTTTTACACAAATTTAATTTTTTCCATCCGAGGCTTAAATTTACACATGAAATAGAACCTAACAATTCCATTTCCTTTTTAAATGTTACAGTTATTAAAAACAATGATGGCACTATTATCACGGATTGTTACAGAAAAGATACTTATTCAGGCAGATACATTAACTTTTTTCCTAACCATCCTATTCAGCATAAAATAGCTATTATTAAAAATCTCGTAGACACTTCGTTTAAATTATCACATGAATCTTTTCACAAGTCTAATATTGAATTTATAAAAAATATTTTGTCTCTTAATAATTTCCCAAAAGAGTTTGTGCCAACACACATTAATAATAAAATGAAAGCCCTTGATGATTCTTTATCACAACAAATTAATTCACATCTAGATTATGATTTGGATTTCAAACGTATTGTTTCTATACCCTTTCATGGTAGTTTTTCTTTTGAAGTAAAAAGAATTTTGAGTGAATTCAACATAAAAATAACATTTAGGAATGATTCTAAACTTGATAAGTTCATAAAACAAGGCAAAGATTCTCTTGACATTTTTTCAGCTTAGTAATGTAGTATATAAAATTGTTTGTTTAAATTGTAATAATTGCTATATAGGTGAGACCGGTAGATTACTTTCCACTAGAACTAAAGAACATAACGATAATTTTAGACACAATCCTAAGAACCATAAAGTTATTGCAAAACATCGGGTTGAAACTGGTCATCAATTTGACTGGGAACATATATTGGTTTTACA
Organism: Andricus curvator; assembly: GCA_932195095.1. NCBI lineage: Eukaryota > Metazoa > Arthropoda > Insecta > Hymenoptera > Cynipidae > Andricus > Andricus curvator. The sequence goes on from CAKNYM010051958.1 coordinate 192,709, forward strand.
GCATGAACCTAATGAGTTTAAAAGACTTGTAGCGGAAATGTTCTTTATTAAGAATGAGGGTGATACTTGTTTAAATATAAAAACTGATCTGAATAATTTTAGTCCATTATACAACGTAATACTAGATTCTTTAATTTAAGATCCAATGTTTTTTCCTTGAGAATACTTTTATCATCATTTCATTATCATTGTTACAATTTTAGTAGTTGTGAATTTGATATTAACTAACTGTTCTACCAATAATTTGTTACTTAGACATTATCAAAACAAAATTACAAATTTTAATTAGAATTAAGGAACCTGATATTTTTGACTTACTACGTTACTGTACATTTATGTTTCTATTACTTCATGCTCTTACCTGCATTCACTTGATGTTAATCCTTACCATGGAGCAGTACGTTCGTTCTGTCTTCCATGTAAAATTTAAAAAGAAAATTCTTTAAATAATTTTTTCAATATTGTCCGTGATGTCATAATAATGGACCTTACTACTTTTTAACATCTCAAAGTTGAAATATTACAAGCTCAGGTAAATAATTTCAAAATTTTTAATCTTTTTCTCAACCTTATTTTTTCATTCGTATATGTTTCGTTATGTATATGAAATGGTTTCTCTTCATTTACAATTTCATTAATTTCTTCACAGAACTAAATTGAGATGAGAATCTTGTAAGAGCATAAATCTTTTTTGAATACCACATCTTGGCTTTTGCCAATTTTTTAAATTATAAAAGACTGTTATATGACGAAACGTTGACGATTAAAGGATCTTCTCAACATCATCAAGGTCTTTTCATTTGGTCTGAAGTATGTCATCTCATACCTTTTACGTTAATTAAGTAAAAGAATAAAAATACCTGTGATTAGTATCTTGTAAGAAACAAGAGTTTTTCAATTGTGGAGTCAAAACCATGTCAATAGTTTATGGTCAAATTCAAAAATAATTCTAAAATGTGACTCAAATTTACAAAACAATTATGTGAAGTCGTATCGTAGCAAAAAGCCTCAAAAATTTAAAAAGCTTTTTTAGATAGAGACACTGATATATATAATATACTGGATGCAGGATTCAACGGAAAATGCGTGTGCCAAATTGAAGGCTTCGGAGCCGCCATTTTTTAGGGTTGTTTTGGTTCGGGGCCATTCGGGACGGATCGGGATATACGGGAGATTCAAATGTAGTATGGAAGAGAACTCAAAAATATTCATGAAAATCATGTAAAATTCACTTTATTGTCAATGAGTCAATCGACTAAAACTGGAAACTAAATAAAACTTAATAGAAAGTAATTACATAAATAAAAATAATCGAACAGTACAAAAAAAGGAAAGTAGATGGGATTTGGAATTGGTGGAATACACATTTTGTAAACACATGATTTAGAATTTTTTTTTATTTTTTCTCTTGAAAAGTACAATAAACCTTGAAAGAATACTGCAATGAGATAATTTTAAATTAAGATGTGTATCTGATGGCTATTACATAAAAGCTCCTATGTTTAAACTTTAAAGCAATATTAAAATATTAAAAGACAATAATGAAAAATCGTTATTAAACACCAAAAAACCTTAAGTTTTATGTTTTTTTCAAATATATAGCAATTGATTAGACACCATATATATGCCATTTAACATTATCTCTTTTCAATATTCTCAATATTTGTCATCCTAGGTCGAAAAAGAACAACTTTCTGACTGCAAATAAAAATTGAACAATTGAGAAAGAATTAATCACGGTCATTGAAATTAAAAGATTCGAACTCTTGAAGATAAACTTTTTTTCTGTTGAAGTTACAAAGAATAAACTGCAAATTCGAGCACTCAAAGTTAAATTTAAAAAAATTTCAAACTTACAAAATTGAACCTTGAAATTTATTTAATTTAAACGCTTAATAAATGACGCGTATAAAATGGAAGCTTTTAACACTTTTCAATTGAAATTGTTTAAATTAAAAGTCGTTAAACTGCAGAATTTTAACTTTTATACATTGTACAGTTAAAAGATTGAAAAAAAATAGAAATCCATGCTGTCATTTTCAGTGCTGTCAATTGAAGAATTATTCAAAAAAAATTCAAAATTATATCATTTTAAGCAACTCGAATTTTTCCTACAGTTTTTTGAAAATCCTTCAAAAGTAAATAAATTACCTTAAAATCATCCTGATTTTTTTTTGAAAATTTTATGAAATATTCTTTTAAAATTAACTAAAGAAATAAGAATTTTTTATTCATTTAAAACCTTTCAAAATGCTTGAAAAGTTCATAAATTTTGTGTTCGAAATTTTCAAACATCTGCATTCTGTCTACAATCTTTTTTAATTTTGCTCTTAATATTAATTTTTCAAAAAAAAAATGAATTTTAAAACTTCTCAGCAAACTTAAAAATAATTTTGTTAATTAAAACCTTCAAAGATCCATAAAAAGCTTCAAAATTTTATTTCGAAATCTTCAAGAATCTAAATTTAGTTTTTTATTTCTCGAAATTTTGTCCAGTTTTAAATTAAGTTTGGATCTTCTCAAAACTTTAATGAAGACCTTAAGACCTTCAAAATAATACTCACGCATATTTACATTGACGGTCGAAGAAAGTCTTGATTTGATTCTTATCAAATCTGATTGTTTATTCGCTGTGAATGGTAGAATCTTAACGTGAGTGCAGGTGCTTGGGGGTTAAGTTTCTTAATTATTTGTTTGATTTTTTTTAAACCAGTGTAAGTTATATTTATCTAGAAGAAAATATTATGTTTAATTATCTATAATCGAAAATTGCTGCCAGAATTGTTTTTAATTTGTGTAAAGTGCAAATATATGACTTTTCTGATAAATGATCGATATGCGGTATATGAACTTTAATAATATAGTCTCTTAATGGCGATTTCGTTTACCTAGGTTTTAGATTTAATATACAAATGTATATTGAATGTATATTAAAATTGCAAACATTTTTAATAGTGTAGGTCATTAATTACAGGCTTAGCAATCCTTTATGTCTTTCAAGAGAAAGTCTCTGTGCTTTAAAAAAGTAACAAAACGCAGCCCAGAATCTAAAATATTTTTATGCAAAACCGGACGGTTTTCGTATCTTTCTGTGCGTGTTTATGGTACGCGAAGTTCTCGTTTGTCGGAGGGGGTATTTTGCCGGCCACGGCCGCAAAAGTATACTTTTACGGAGTGCGCGCATGCGCTTTTAGTCCAAGCGGCGTCACTCCTCGCTCGCTCTTCTCACGCATGCGCGGTACATATGACTGATTTATTCGATCATGGTCTGTACAATACAGTTGTACAGAGAATGCCGACCGGCAACACGCAGCAACACGTGAGTCAGATTGCACGAAAGTCCGAGTGTTTCGTCAACCGATAACAATTACTTTACGTGTCGCGATGGCAAGTGATAATCAAGATGAAGAGTTTATGTAGTGCACTCCACCTCTCTTGCAAGAAGATGCCGAAAAAGATTTAACACGAAATTTAACTATTCTATTTTTGGTTGAAAATTTATCTTTGTTGGATGGAAATTCAACTATTTGGTGAGAACGTGATATTTTCTATTTAAAAATTAAAACTTAACAACTGAAGAATTTTCAACGAAAATGATGAATCTTCAACGGGAATAGTTGAATTTTATACCAAAAGGATTACTTCTCAACCATCAGGATTAATTTTCAACAAAAAAGGACGAATTTTCCACAAGGTATATAAATTTTCCAACCAATAGTTTCATTTTTAAATAAGAAATATTAAGTTTTAACCAAATAGTTTAATTTTCATCCAAGAGAGATAAATTTTCAACCAAAAATACACTGTTAAAAATTTCCGATCGAAACTTCCAACAAATGTAGTGGAAGTTTATTTCCCAAAAGTAAGGTAACGCTACAATACAAAATGTTGTAGTTCCCAAATGCTGGTACTGCAATGGTACCTCACATGTATTGGAATTTTACAATACATTTCCAGTAGCCAGTAACACTTCTGTATCATATTGGCGGCTGGATATCTCGACACCTGTTGAGCCGAAAAATTGAATAAAAAAAAAAAAAAACGTGAATCATTTCTAAGGACATTCATGGAATTCACGTAATTAATTGAATTCTTGAAATTTATGGAATTCAAGGTGTTCATGGAATTCAAGAAATCCACGGAATATCAGGATTTCACAAAATGCACGGACTTTACGGAATTCATGGAATGCAGGAAATTCATTGAATTAAAAGAATTCATGGAATTCACGGAATTTATGGAATTCACGGAATTCATGGAATTCACGGAATTCATGGAATTAACAGAACTCATGGAATTCACGGAATTCATGAAATTCATAGCATTCACGGAATTCAAGGAATTGAAGGAAATCACGGAATTCGTGGAATTCGAAGAATTCACGGAATTCAAGGATTTCACGCAATCTAACGAATTCACCAAATTCAAGGATTTCAAGGAATTGAAGGAAATCACGAAATTCGCGGAATTCAAGGAATTCATGAAATTCAAGGAATTCGTGGAATTCATGAAGTTCACGACATTTAAGGAATTTACGGAATTCAAAGAACACACGATATTCGAAGAATTCACGAATTCAAGGAATTCACGAATTCAAGGAATTCACGAAATTCAAGGAATTCACAGATTCAAAGAATTCACGAAATGTAAGGAATTTTTGGTCTTCAATAAATTCGTGGAATCCAAGGAATTCATGGATTTTGATGAATTCGTTGATTTTATTCATGAAATTCAAAAAATTCGTCCGATTCATGGTATGCATTGAATTCAGAGAATTCAAGGAATTTACAAAGTTGAATTAATTCAGAGAATTCAAAGAATTCATGGGGTTCAATGAATTCACGGAATTCAAGGAATTCATGGAACGTGAATACCGAGAATTCAGTAAATTCAATGAATTTCATGAATTCAGTGAATTCCGCGAATTCCATTAATTTCGTTAATTCAGCGAATTTCGTTAATTCAGTGAATTTCGTAAATTCAATAAATTCCGTGAATTACTTGAATCGGACGAACTTCTTGTACACCTTGAATTCCATAAATTCCGTGATTTCTCCGAATTCGATCAATTCCATGAATTCCACGAATTCCATGAATTCCGTGATTTCTGCGAATTTCATGAATTCCGCGAATTCCGTGGATTCCGTGAATTCTGTGAATTCCATAAATTTCGTGAATTCCATGAATTCTGTGCATTCCATAAATTTAGTTAATTCCTTAAGTTTCATGAATTCCGTGAATTCCATGAATACCAAAAATCCCGTGAATTCCGTGAATTCCATAAATTGCGTGAATTTCATGAATTCCTTAAGTTTCATGAATTCCGTGAATTCCATGAATTCCATGAATTCCGTGAATTCCATAAATTTAGTTAATTCCGCGAATTCCATGAATTCCGTGAATTCCATAAATTTTGTGAATTCCTTGAATTCCATGAATTCCTTTAATTCCATAAGTTCCTTGAATTCCACGAGTTCTTTAAATTCCATGAATTACCTGAATTTCATAAATTTAGTGAATTTCGCGAATTCCATAAATTTAGTGAATTCCGTGAATTCCATACATTTTG
>CAKNYM010051958.1:200505-219691 GCA_932195095.1 Andricus curvator
CAAGAAGTTTCGAAGGTTTAAATGAATTTAGAAAAATTCAATGCATTCCGAAGAATTCGATAAATCCTGAAAAATTCAAGAGATTTCGAAGTATTTGAGGAATCCTGAAGAATTCAAGAAAATAGAGGAATTCTGAAGAATTCAAGGAATACAAGGAATTCAGGAAATTGAAGGAATGCAAATAATTCAAGAAATTCAATGAATTTGAGAAATTCAAGGGATTAGAGGAACTCAAGGAATCTAAGGAATTCGAAGAATTCAAGGAATTTGAATAATTCAAGAAATTTCCAAGGATTCAATTAATTCCGAAAAATTCAAGGAATTCTGAAAATTTTAAGGAAATCAAAGGAATTCAAGAAATTGAGGCAATTTAAAGAATTCAAGGATTTTAAAGAATTCGAGGAAATCAAGGAACTCAAAGAATGTAGAGAATTCAAGGGATTAAAATAATTCAAGGAATTCAAAGAATTGAAGGAATTCAGGAATGTCAAAGAATTGGAGGAGCTAAAATAATTGAGAAAATCACATATATTTAAAGAATACAAGGTATTCAAAGAATTCAAAGAATTCAAAAATTCGAAGAATTAGAAAAATTCAAAGATTCCAAAGAATTCAATGAATTCTGAAGAATTCAAGAAATTTTGAATAATTCAAGGATTTCCCATGTATATAAGAAGTTTCAAAGGTTTAAATGAATTAAAAAAAATTCAATGCATTCCGAAGAATTCAATAAATCCTGAAAAATTCAAGAAATTTCGAAGAATTTAAGGAATCCTGAAGAATTCAAGAAATTAAAGGAATTTAAGGAATTCTGAAGAATTTAAGGAATATCAGGAATTCAGGAAATTGAAGGAATGCAAATAATTCAAGGAATTCAATGAATTTGAGAAATTCAAGGGATTGGAGGAATTCAAAGAATTCAAGGAATTCGAATAGTTCAAGAAATTTCCAAGAATTCGAACAATTCAGGGAATTCCGAAGAAATCAAGGAATTCTGAAAAATTTGAGAATATCAAAGGAATTCAAGAAATTGAAGCAATTCAAAGAATTTAAGGATTTTAAAGAATTCGAGGAAATCAAGGAACTCAAGGAAATTGGAGAATTTAAATGACTCAGCGAATTTAAGAAATTCAAAGATTTCAAGGAATCTGTATTATTATCAGAGAATAACAGAGATTTTTAACGTCTTTTCAGACTTGATGGAGATATAATTTAAAAATTATTTTAATTAATTCAATTAGGTTTCTTCTCTCCATCTCTCTAGTAGCTTGATGGGAAAGCACAGGACCTGCCATTGGAAGTTGTGAGGTTCGATTCCCAGCGAAGCGAAATGAGAAGATGTTTTTCAGACAAAAATTAATCAAAATAATTTTCAATTCATATCTCCGTCTGCTCTAAAAAGACGTTAAAAATCTATGTTATTCTCTGATGATAATTCAGATTCCTTGAGAAATGCAATTTGTACCATCTAGCAAAATAATGCGTGTATTTTCTGAAAAAAAAGTATTTTCTCTCGATCTCTCGAGTAGCTTAATGGGAAAGCACCCGACCGGCAACCGAAAGTTCTGAGGTTCGATTCCCAGCGGAGAAATTCGAAGAATTGAAGGAATTGGAGTAATATAGTTCAGAAAAGGAATTCAATAAATTCAGAGAATTCAACGAATTAAAGGAATTCAGGAAATAATAGTCATTTAAAGAATTCTAGAAATTCCAAGATTTCAAGGAATTCAAAAAATGCAAGGAATATACTGAAATCATGGAATTAAAAAAACTCAGATAATATAAGGAATTCAGATATAATAAGGAATTTAAGGCATTAAAATAATATAAGGAATTCACAGAATTAAGATAATGTAAGAAATTCAGGGAATCAAAAGAATTCAGATATTATAAGGAATTCATAGAATAGAGATAATATAAGGAATGCAGGGGATTCAAAGAATTCAGGGTATTCAAAGAAATTAGGTAATTCAAAGGAATTAAAGAATTCAGGGTATGTAAAGAATTGAACGAATTCAAAGAATTCTTATAATTACATACGGAATTCACAGAATTTGAAGAATGCAAGAAATTCAATTGACTTAGTTAATTCGGTTCTTTCAAGAAACTCAGGGAATTCAGGGAATTTAAGGAATCTAAGGAAATCAAAGAATTGAAGAAAATGAAGGAATTGAAGAAATTCAAGGTATTTAAGGAATTGTAGGAAAGCTCAGGTATTTCAGAGAAATTCAGAAAATTGAAGCAAATCTAGAAATTCAGAGAAATAAAGGAAGTATGAGTAATTCATAAATTTATGGAATGTAAAAAAATGAAGCAATTCAATAATAAATAATAAAAAAAATAATAAATAAAATTCCAAATAATTCCAGGAATTTAAAGGATTCAAGGAATTCAGGGAATTTATGGCATTCAAGGAATTCAGAGGCGTTAAGTTATTTAGAGAATTTAGTAAATTTAATGAAGTCCAGTAATTCATAAAATTGAAGAGATTTTCAGAAATTAATAGAATATAATACAAATAATTCCAAGAACTCCAAAAAATCAAATGGAATTCGATATGAGGTCAAAATAATATTTTAACATCGAGATTGGAGGTACTGAATTAAAATATTTTGAATTTTAGGCATTCTACAACTTTCCATAGGGAAACAACAAAAATTTTCGAAGTTGTAGAAAAACAGTGACAGTTTTTGTTGCTGACTTTTGCCCAACATGATAGTGTTTGAAATCGTTAAAAGACCCAGAAGAAAATTAAATTTGGCTGATAATTAGTGAAATTTCACTGACAAAAGTTCAAGGAGAATATAAAACCAAGAACAGGAAAGTACTTCCGTTGCGCTATTAATACTATTATTTATATACTGGAGATTTCAGGAATATCATTTCAGCTCATTAGTGAAAAAGCTTAAAATTACACCAAACTCTCGGTTTCAGTCCAGTGTCGGGCGTGGCCTGCAAATAGCCTTGGCCACAAATCGGGGGAATCCAAACGTAAACATTCAGAGCCGTCTGTACCGTTTCCAATTGAAATGCATAATATTGCGCAATATGCACGAGTGAGTACCCGCGCACTGCGCCTTTCTGCTACGCTGTTAATATTTTTCAGGCATAATTGGAAACCGCCTCTCGCCCCGCGAGCTGGAAAACTGCGCGGGCCAGCAGTTCTAAAAAGGCCGAGACCGGGGGGACAGAAACCGAGAGTTTGGTGTATCCCAAAAAAAAAGAAATAGTGACATCAGTGGCATTTTTTTCCAAATAGTGACAAAATAGTGGTATAAATAAAAAACAATTCTACTTTTTACCTTATAGGGGACCTAGGCCTCTTGGGTAAGATTAGGAGCTCCTTCTCCGCGTTGATAAATCCACCAGCAAAATATCTTGCTTGCGGCACATCCTGATATGGAACTGATCTAAAGAAGCCACAAGTAAAAAGACATTGCTCGAGAAAAAAGATAAGATTACTTTTCTATAAAGAGGAGCTTCTCCGCTGAGAATATGTCCATAGAATTCGCAGGGGAAAAATAAAAAACTTCAAAATCTCGGAAAATCTTTTATTCTCCTTGTCGAGAATATGAAAAATTGATTTCTGGTTTTTGACTTATAACTGGTATCATTTAGACGCTAAAGAAGCTATTCGTATATTATGTAACACATTTTTTTGCCAATTTTTTACTCCTCCTAGCCCCTATTCCAAGTGGAAAAATTATGCATTCGTTCTATAATTTTTCTGTATAAAACAAATTAAAAATACAATTTTTCCGCCTGGGATGTAAAACAAAAATATTATAAGAATTCCCAAAAACATAAATCAACGCTGTCATTTTTACTGTTTACAATCGAAGAATTTTCAATTTCAAGTCTATAAGATTAACTTAATTTTATTTTCAAATTTTCAAAATGAAACTTCTTTTAATAAAAGGCATTTAAAATTGCAATATTCTCTATTATACACATCACACATTGAAGATTCTTCACAAGCATATCTTAAAAATTAAACGTTTAATCAATATGAATTATTGAATTATTCAAAAACAAAAAACTTCAAAATTGCATAATCTTAAATTAAAAACTTTCCAAATTGATACATTTTTGATTGTAAATCTTCAATATTGAACTATTGAAAAAAGCATAAAAATCAAATCTTGAAAATTAAATTACTGAAAATTGAATTTTCAGTTTTATCGTTATAAAATTGTAGTACTTAAAATAACATATCTTTAAATATGAACGTTTTTAATTTTGAAAATTCTTATTAAAAATGAGACAAGTTTTAGGTTTATTAATTGAAACTTCTGTGAAGTTGATGATTTATATTGAAAATTTCTTCAATTTGGAACATTTAGAATTGAACAGTCTTGAATTACGATATTCGAAATCATCCAAATTTCAGAATTTTAATTTATACATCCTTACAATTGTAAATCTGTAATCGCAATTTTTGAAAAATTAAGAATTTGTCATTGCATATCTTTAAAATTAAACAACATATTCCAAAAAACATTTAAAACATAAATTATGAAAAATTAAATAATTCGGAATTGTATATTTTCAAAGCTGAAGAATTTCCAATTTTAAGTTTTTAATTATAACTTTTCAAAATTTTAGATATTTGAATCGTAAATTTTAGTTTTAAAAATTCTTGAATTTTGAAAATATAGAATAAAAAATTTGTTAAATAGGAAAAACATTTATGATTACATTTTTCCAAATTGAAAATTTTAAAAATTGATGGATTTTCAATTTTAAATCTTTAGGACAGACACATCTCAAAAAACTATGGACTTCATGATCCTAAACTATGAACATTCAAAATTGAACAAGTTGGCGATTTTTTAATTGGCAATGTCTTCAAAATGGATCATTAAAGAAACCGTTTCTTCAACATCTCTTTTTTTATATAATTTCTTTCATAATATAAACAAAAATAGCTTCAATTACAAGAAAAAATATTTGAAATGAAAGAAAAATTTTTATCAGAACAAAAAAAAAAACATTTTTTTACACTTTCTCTAAATTCACAATGTCCATAATTAAGTCTTTTAGTTTTACTTCAAAAATTAAATTTTTTTCAAAATAGATAGTTTCCAGTGCTTAGACAATTTCGAATAATAAGCTTTTGAAATTCGACAATTTTGATTTTGTAACATTATACAATTTCTAGACGTTTTAAATTTAATAATTTCTGGATTATTAATTGTACATTTAAATTTTTTAAGCTAAAAAATTTTCAGTCGAAGATTTAAAAAATATTGCTATTCAAAATGTGACAACATGTGACTAACTATATTTAGGGAAACAGTTGGGATCTCCACACACGCAAAAAATATTGACATTCATAATTTTTTTCATACATATCTTACTAACTAAAATTATTCCTACAAAAGTTCTTTAGAAAATTTTTCCTTTTTAAATGAATCATTTCCTATACAAAAAAATTTTAGAACTCTTCATATTTAAAAATTTTAAATTAAAAATCCAGGGATTTTGTTTAAACGTGTTTTTTTTCTAAATTTGATTTATTATATTCAATGAATAATTTTTATTTAATCTATATTTAGGAAAGTTTAAATAATTTCTACTTATTTAAATAAGTTTTTACGATTTCAAGGGATTTTAATGAATTTTCAGAGAACTTCAGGGAATAAAATATATTTTACTTCAAGGGATTTTTACTGATTCCAACAATTTCAAACAATTGAACAGATTTTTAGTTATTATTATTTATTATTATTGCTTTAAGTTATATTACAAGATTCCATAGAATATCGAGAGATTTCTTTTGAAAAAATTGTGTTATGGATTTTTAAATACTTTGTTTTTAATATTACAATATAAAAATACAAGGATGTAAACGCGCGTGTGCATTTCATTTCAACGATTCAAGATTCCAAGGGATTTTAACGAATATACAGAGAATTTTAGCGAATAAATTGAATCTCATTTCAAGGGATTTCTACGGATCTTAGTTTCAAGGGATAGAAAGGAATTGGAAAAATTTCAAAGGATTTTAAATATTTTAGGTTTATTTTTAAAGATTCTAAAGAACTTCAACAGATTTCGTTTCAAAAACTTCTTGAACTCTCGAAATTAAAAAATTTGTCATTTTGTATTTTTCAGCAGTTTTTTTTTCAATATTGAAAAATAAAAATTCAGAAACGTGAACAAGCGGATAGCGTGCGTGCGAATTTTTTATATATTTTTAGTTGCTTTCAATTAAAATTTAGAATCTGAATTATAGTCAGAATGAAATAACAAACCTTGGACAGAAATATTTTATCAAACTTATAAATAAATCGATTCAATTATTAGTTAAGGAATTTTTAGAAAAGGAAATATTCTTGATTATGATACTGATTTCAAATATGTAAAAATTGTTCATTTAACAAATTTGATGTTTTGTTGGAAATTCAAAAACAAATTTAAAAAAACATTCTCACCATTGGGAAAGTCGGTTCAAAAATTTCAAATTGTAATTTTTAAAATTTTTTGTGTATGAAAAAAAATTTTATTTGTTTTGGGTAAAGTTCAGATATCTTTACCAAAAAACTTGTCTGAGGTAAACTTAAAGTTTACCCTAGATGCAAAAACTTAAGAAAAAAATTTTTCGTAGAAATTTAATATTACAAATAATGAATAAAAATGCAATTTTCTTAATTTGTACCTAAAGTTGACAAAGGAAATTTCTCTTTCAAAATTTTTTTTCAATTAATTGGGGAAACAGGTACATATTCTTGAGTTTCAAACAAAATTTTTTTTCTTTTTTTTCGGATCCTGAAACATGAGCCATTTACACACAAGATCCGTAAAAATCCGTTTACACATACTTCTGTTAACTTGTACCTGAAGTTATAAAAAAATGTTAAAATTAATTTTTTTATTCTATTTTTATTGAACTCAAAATACATGAACATATTTTTAATTTTTGAACAAAAATGTTGTCTATTTTTTACGGATTCTGTGTAAACGGATTTTTACGAATCTTGTGCAAAGATGACTGATATTTCAGGATCCGTGATAAATAGAAAAAAATGAAAAACGAAATTTTTTGCAACTAAAAAATTTGAATATTTCCAATCGTCTTGCCCAATGGTAAGAAATTCAAGTTTTCTTTTAATGTGTTCAAATTGTCACAAGGAAACTTTTCAGCGCTAGTACCAATGAATCTAATCATTTTTTATTTTTTCAGCAAACCCTACTATGTATATCCAATTATAAAAATAAATTTTCTAATCGCAGAAATCATTAAAAAATAATTTAACATTTTTCAAAAACTATAGAATTGCTTTTAAAAAGTTTGTTTCTTCTTTTATGAATGTAAAAATAAATGTTCAATCTTTAATGTATAGAATTCCTGAAAGTAAAAACAAGAATCCAACGAACAAATTTGGACAACCACCATAAAATGTAGTGTAATGTAATCCTAGAGTAATTTAAAAAAAACTTTTTCTTGAAAAAAACAATTTCTTTGGACTATTTTTGTCCAAAGAAATTGTCCAAAGAAAATTTTTTTTTTAATTAGAATAGGAGCATTTTATGGTGGTTGTCCAAAATTGGTCGTTGGATCCTTGTTTTCATTTTCAGTAATGCTATACATTAACTTGAGTATTTGATGTTAAATAGGATTTTGAATTTGATTTTAATCTAATTTAAAATTCTTAAATTTTTGTTCAATCTTTCCCCTATTTTGCCCTTTTTCGTAAAAAAATTACCCCACTTCCCCTTTTTTGCGCTGTGACCCCTGTGTTATGGAAGGTCGCGATTGAAAGGCGAGAAAAGTCATTTTATCAAACGGGTAGGAAAATAAAGTTGTTTTTGATAAAAACTGGCTCAGCCTGAACCGAGCTTCGTTAACTCTTGAATAGGGAAGTCGAGTCGAGTCCCGGCACCGTGACCCGAGGCGGAATAAAAGCGGTTATACGTACAAGCGCACAAGTTGCGGGTTGCGCGCATCAACGGGATAATATCATTAGTGTTAGTCGGAAACTCCTGCGTCAGGGTATAAACTGTGCTTCATTTAAACTTTCGAGTTGGAACAAATTAATATTAATTGATAGATTAAATCAAATTTTTCTAACAAAAAATTATGAGAATTAAGAAACTTTTACAATTAAGGATGTTCTATGTCTACTAGGGTGATTTTTTTGCATTCTATTTTAATTCAACTTGGCACCACTACAAATTGTTCCTTTTGCCGGAAAAATGACCTCTGATTTGTTTTAGAATTTTTAAAGAATATTTAGAGGTCGCGCAAGGTCATTATAGGGCAGAAATGGCCATTCTCAATTAAATTGACTCTATTTATTGATTATTCATTTCTGGCGCGTATGAATTGTGTCATTTACCATTCAATATTGCACTCAGATTTTTTTCAGATTTTTACAATGACATTTAAAGGTCGCTCAACGCCATTTTAGGACAAAAAAGGCCACTTTCGGGCAAGAATGGCCATTCTTAATTAAATTAACGGTATTGATTGATTATTCATTTCTGGCGCGCATGAATTTTGTTCTTTGAAATTCAATATTGCACTTACATTTTTTTCAGATTTTTACGATAACATTCAAAGGTGGCTCAAGGTCATTTTCTTAATAAAATGTTGATTCAATTAAATTTTCTCTAGTTCTTTTCAGAGAAACAGTGTCAATTTATCAATTGCGGGAAAAAAATCAGTCAAAAGATTCAATAGCAACTGCGTGGCATATTACTTTAAGGACATACAAGGTCATTTTGCGAAAAACGGTCATTCAAACATTTATTCTTTTTCATGGTAGTCATTTTAAAAAAATTTTTTTTGGAATCGAAAATAAAAAACGTTTAAAACAGTAGAATATGGCAGCTTTATAAATATATACACGACCAAGTTTCCTTGTAAAATTGTAATTACGAAGAATTAATTATCATAAGTGCAGAAGAAGGGGTAATGATTTACCTTTTAGAAAAGAAAGAGGAAAACTTAGTTGGCGATAAACTACCATCTAATATTCATGTGTTAGAACTATTTTTTCGTTATCACAATTTACAAAAAGCTCATTATTTTCGAAATGACCTTGAATGTTCTTCAAATGGTGTGACAAACATTTATCAAACAACTTGACTAATTTTTTTCGCCGAAATGAATAAACTGAAACTGCTTCTCCATAGAAAAAGAACTAGAGAAAATTTAATTGTATCAACATTTTATTAATAAAATGACCTTGAGCCACCTTTGAATGTCATTGTAAAAATCTGTGCAAAACCTAAGTGCAATATTGACTTGTAAATAACAAAATTCATACGCGCCAGAAATGAATAATCAGTAAATAGCGTCAATTTAATTAAGAATAACCATTTTTGCCCTTAAATAGCCTTGAACGACCTTTGAATGTTATTGTAAAAATCTGAAAAAAATCTGAGTACAATATTGACTTGTAAAGAACCAAACTCATACGCGCTAGAAATTAATAATCAGTAAATAGCGTCAATTTAATTAAGAATGGCCATTTTCTTTCTAAAATGACCTTGAGCGACCCTTGACTGTTATTGTAAAAATCTGAAAAAAATCTGTGTGCAATATTAAATTGTAAAGAACACAATTCAAATAAGCCAGAAATGAATAATCAATAAGTAGCGTCAATTTAATTAGGAATAGCCATTTTTGCCATAAAATGGCCTTGAGTGACCTTTGAATGTTATTGTAGAAATGTGCAAAAAATCTGAGTGCAATATTGAATTTTGAAGAACACAATTCATACGCGCCAGGAATGAATAATCAATAAATAGCGTCAATTTAATCAAGAATGGGCACTCTTCCTCTAAAATGGCCTTGAGCGACCTTTGAATGTCATGGTAAAAATCTGAAAAAAATCTGAGTGCAATATTAATTTATAAAACACACAATTCAAACGCACCAGAAATGAATGATCAATAAATAGCGTCAATTTAATTAAGAATGGCCATTTTTGCCCTAAAATGGCCTTTAGCGACCTTCGAATGTTATTGAAAAATTCTGAACAAAATATGAGTGCAATATTGAATTTCAAAGAACACAATTTACATGCGCCAGAAATGAATAATCAATAAATAGCGTCAACTTAATCAAGAGTGACCACTCTTTCTATAAAATGACCTTGAGCGACCTTTGAATTTCATTGTAAGAATCTGAAAAAGTCTGAGTACAATATTAAATTGTAACGAACACAATTCAAACGCACCAGAAATGAATAATCAATAAATAGCGTCAATTTAATTAGGAATCGCCATTTTTGCCTCAAAATGGCCTTGAGTGACCTTTGAATGTTATTGTAAAAATGTGAAAAAATCTGAGTGCAATATTGAATTTTAAAGAACGCAATTCATACGCGCCAGGAATAAATAATCAATAAATAGCGTCAATTTAATTAGGAATGGCCATTTTTGCCCTAAAATTGCCTTGATCGACCTTTGAATGTTATTTTAAAAATGTGAAAAAAATCTGAGTACAATATTGAATTTTAGAGAACACAATTCAAACGCACCAGGAATTAATAATCATTAAATAGCGTCAATTTGATTAGGAATGGCCATTTTTTCCTTAAAATGGCCTTGAGTGACCTTTGAATGTTATTTTAAAAATGTGAAAAAAATATGAGTGCAATATTGAATTTTAAAGAACGCAATTCATACGCGTCAGAAATGAATAATCAATAAATAGCGTCAATTTAATTAAGAATTGTCATTTTTGCCCCAAAATGACCTTGAGCGACTTTTGAATGTCATTGTAAAAATTTGAAGAAATCTGAGTGCAATATTGAATTTTAGCGAACACAGTTCATACGCGTCAGAAATGAATAATCAATGAATAGCGTCAATTTAATTAGGAATGGCCATTTTTGCACTCAAACGGCCTTGAGTGACCTTCAAATGTTATTGTAAATATGTGAAAAAAATCTAAGTGTAATATTGAATTTTAGAAAACACAATTCATACGCGTCAGAAATGAATAATCAATGAATAGCGTCAATTTGAATAGGAATGGCGATTTCTGCCCTAAAATGGCCTTGAGCGACCTATGCATGCTATTGTAAAAATCTGAAAAAAAATCTCAGTGCAATATTAACTTGGAAAGAACACAATTCAGACACACCGGAAACGATTAATCAATAAATAGCGTCAATTTAATTCGGAATGGCCATTTTTGCCCTAAAATGGCCTTGATTGACCTTTCAATGTTATTTTCAAAATGTGAAAAAAATCTGAGTACAATATTGACTTGTGAATAACAAAATTCATACGCATCAGAAATGAATAATCAATGAATGGCGTCAATTTAATTAAGAATGGCCATTTTTGCTCTAAAATGACCTTGAGCGACCTTTGAATGTTATTGTAAAAATCTGAAAAAAATTGAGTGTAATATTGAATTTTAGCGAACACAGTTCATACGTGTCAGAAATGAATAATCAATGAATGGCGTCAATTTAACTAGGAATGAGCATTTTTGCCCTAAAATGGCCTTAAGCGACCTCTATATATTTTTTTAAAATTCTGAAACAAATTATAGGTAATTTTCTCAGCAAAAGGAGCAATTTGTAGGGGTGCCAAGCAGGATAAAAAAAAGCCATAAAAAATCACCCTAGTGTATACAGTCAAGTTCAAAATTACTTAACCTATAACTTAATTTATAAAATTGATAAAAAGCTGGTCCGTCAATGATTAGAACCAACTTTAGTAAAAAAAAAACATAAATAATAAAAAATAGTTGAGGTGATAATTGTTTATTTAAATCTAGTCATTCCCATGCTTGTGTATATCCTTCAGCCTTAGGCAAACGTCGTAATTTTCTTTCAATTTTAGTTTACTCATTCTGTTTATTCTGTTATTTACAATATTATATTCGTCACATGTTTATGGAAATTATTTTATTCAGAAACAGTAGAAGAATGATTTCTAGTTAATCTTTTTTTGAATTACACAATTTGCTAAACAATATTTAAGAAAAAGTTGACAAATAGAGTTGTAAACAATCTTTCAAATATGCAAATAACTATGTTTAAATAAACAATTATGACACCAAGTATTTTTTATTATTTTCGCTTGGGTTTCTTTCCAGTGACAATTTGCGATATTTCCTTACCCCCCCCCCACTCAAAATGTAATGTGATACTGAAGCTTACCCCCTCCTATCTTCGAATGCAAAATATAAATTTAATTTTATATAACCGTCAATCGAACAATGAATAATGAGTCGAAACTCTCTGATACTAGTTTGAGAATACTTTTAATTAAATTCTTTATACATTTTTTGTTCATTTGAGAACAGTAATATAATATAAATTATTAATAGAACCCAATGAGAAGATCGAACTACTTTCGGTTACAATGATTTTTTTGTTTGTTAAAAAGTCCAATATTATATTTTTGATTACAAATTTATCAAGTTTAGTAAAAAATGCCACTATTTTGTTGAAAATGTAATTCTTTTGCAGAAAAAGCAACTGTTTTCTTAAAAAGGAAGTTTTTTCATAAATTCTACTACTTGTTTGAAATTCGAACTACTTTGTTCAAAATTAATTTTTTTGGTTAAAGATTCATCTATTTGGTTCAAAATTGAACTTTTTGATTAAAATTGTATTCTTTTCAATCATATCTTTGGATAGAAAATTCGACTGTTTTGTATAAAATCAGTCATTTTGGATTTAAAATTCAATTTATAGTTGAAAAATCACGTTTTTGAGTTGAAAGTTCAAGTATTGGTTGATAATTCATGTGCTGGTTGAAAATTTATGTAATTGTTAAAAATTCGTTGTTTTTTGGTGAAAAATCAATCTATTTCGTTCGAAATTGAACTGTTTGGCTGAAAATTGACATTTTTAAAAATCATATTTTCCTGTAGAAAATTTGACTGTTTTGTATAAAATTAGTCATTTTGGATTCAAAATTTACTTTTTGGTTGAAAAATCACCTTTTTCAGTTGAGAGTTCAAGTATTGGTTGAGAATTCAGGTATTTTGTTTGAAAAATTCATTTTTTTTGTAGAATATTTATCTATTTGGTTCACATTTGAACTGTTTGATTGGAATTTAATTTTTTTTTTAATTCATATTTTCGGGCAGGAAATTCGACCATTCTGTATAAAATTTGTCTTTTTGGTTTCAAAATTGAATTTTTGGTTGAAAAACCATGTTTCTCAGCTGAAAATTCAATTATTGCTTGAAAATTCATGTGCTGGTTGAAAATTCATTTAATTTTTAAAAATTCGTTGTTTTTGGGTGATAAATTAATCTATTTGGTTCAAATTTGAACTATTTGATTGGAATTTTATATTTTTTTAATTCATAGTTCCGGGCCGAAAATTCGACCATTCTGTATAATATTCGTAATTTTGGTTTCAAAAATAAATTTTACGTTGAAAAATCATGTTTTTTAGCTGAACATTCAAGTATTGCTTGAGAATGCATGCGTTGGTTGAAAATTCATGTAACTGTTAAAAATTCGTTTTTTTTTTTTTTTGTGAAAAATTGAACTGTTTGGTTGAAAATTGACAGGTTTTAAAATCATATTTTTCTGTAGAATATTCGACTGTTTTATATAAAATAAGTCTCTTTGGATTTGAAATTCAATTCTTTGTTGAAAAATCATTTTATTTAGTTGATAATTCAATTTTTGGTTGAAAAATCATGGTTTTTAGTTGAAAGTTCAAGTATTGGTTGAGAATTCATGTATTTGGTTGAAAATTCGTTGTTTTTTTCAAATGCAATTATTTGGTTTAAAATTGACCTGTTTGGTTAAAAATTCATATTTTTTAAAATCATATTTGCAGATAGAAAATTTGGTTCAAAATTGAACGGTTTGGTTGAAAATTAATTTTTTTAGTCATATTCGCCGATAGAAAATTTGACTGTTTTGTATAAAATTCGTCTTTTTGGATTCAGAATTCAATTTATGGTTGAAAAATCATGTTTTTTAGTTGAAAGTTCAAGTATTGGTTGAAAATTCACGTATTTTGTTGAAAATTCGTTTGTTTTTTTTTGTAGAAAATTCATCTATTTGGTTCAAATTTGAACTGTTTTATTGGAATTTAAAATTTTTTCAATTCATATTTTCGAGCAGAAAATTCGACAATTCTGTAGAAAATTCGTCTTTTTGGTTTCAAAATTGAATTTTTGGTTGAAAAATCATGTCTTTTAGCTGAAAATTCAAGTGTTGCTTGAGAATTCATGTGTTGGTTGAAAATTAAAATTTTTTTAAACCATATTTTCCTGTAGAAAATTTGACTGATTTGTATAAAATTAGTCTTTTTGGATTAAAAATTCAATTTTTGGTTGAAAAATAATTTTTTCAGTTGAAAGTTCAAGTATTGGTTGAGAAGTCATGTATTTTGTTGAGAATTCTTTTTTTGTTTGTTTAGTAAACAATTCATCTATTTAGTTCAAATTTGAACTGTTCAATTGGAATTTAATATTTTTGGAATTCATATTTTCGGGTAGAAAAATTGACTGTTTTGTATAAAATTAGTCTTTTTGGCTTCAAAATAAAATTTTTGTTTGAAAAATCATGTTTTCAGCTGAAAATTCAAGTATTGCTTCAGAATTCACGTATTTTGTTGAAAATTCGTTTTTTTTTTGTAGAAAATTCATCTATTGCGTTGAAATTTGAACTGTTTGAATAAAATTTAATATTTTTTCGATTCATATTTTCGGGTAGAAAATTCGACCATTATGTATAAAATTCGTCTTTTTGGCTTCAAAATTAAATTTTTGATTGAAAAATCATGTTTTTCAGCTGAAAATTGACATTTTTTAAAATCATATTTTCCGGTAGCAAATTTGACTGTCTTGTATGAAATTAATCTTTTTGGCTGCGAAATTCAATTTTTGGCTGAAAATTCATGTTTTTTGAGTCGAAAATGTAAGTATTGGTTGAGAATTCATGCATTTTGGTAAATTTTTTTTTTTTTTAGACTATTCATCCATTTGGTTCAAAATTCATATGTTTGGTTTACAATTAAACTGTTTTTAACTACTGGTATTAAAAAAATTATCAGATTTTAAAGAAGATTCATAATTTTTGATAATTTTTGGTACCATTGGCGTTTTATATCGAAAAATGGCATTTTCAAACAAACACTATTATAATTTGAAGAAGATTCCGAATATTTTATCAATTTCGGGTTACAATTAAAAGTTAATTTCGCGGTTTCGATCAAAAATATCGATATAGATTTAAATGAAGATTCACAAATTGGTCAAAAATTTAGGGTTATGTTAACAGTTTTCACCGGGAACCGGTTATTTTAAACAGAAATAACTAAATTGAAAAAATTAATATTTAAAATTTGGGACAATGTTTTGTTTTAATTAGAAAATATGATAAGATTTGTCAGATTATCATTCAGAGTCATTAAATTTACAATTTTTTATTTTGTTCGCGCTTTATGCGAGAAATCAATACTTTTAATACAAAATTATTAAATTTCAAACATACGAAATTTTTTACTAATGTTGCGTTTTGCTCGCATTTTTCATCGGAAATTGCTATATATTTCAGAGATGATTTACAATATTTGATCAGTAATTGGCTATGTTATAATTTTTTGTTCCAAAGTATCATATAATAATTTTTAATTAAGATATCAATTTTGAATAATTATCGAAAATATTATCATAATAAGCAAATTATTTAGCAATGGCATAAGAGTTAGTAACTTTCTTTGCTTTAAAATAATTTAAGAAACTCATAATTAGTTACTTTTTCCGCAAAGTTTTACTTCAAAGCATTTTTTTAAGTGGGCGAGTTAGCCCCACAGTGTGGGGCTAACTCGCCCACACTTCAAGGGATAATAGACTATTTTTTCTCAATACCTAATTTAAATTCCTTCTTGTACTTTATTGTACAAAAAAAAGTGAGCCACTTAGCCCCATTTTACGATATTCATAAAAAGTAAAATAAAAATTCACTTGTTCGAGCTTGAGTATCCCAGTTTCAACTTTTAATGACCTGTTGTGCAAACATCAAAGTTTAGAGTCGAATATGCCTTTAAGTTCACCATTCAAGTTTTCCGAATCGTTACTAAAAGTCGTTTCGTTTTCCTTTCAGTTATTGCGAGAAACTTTCATGCTCGCATGAAAACTTAAAGTTTTCTTCCATATAACCAAGTAATTTGAGCCACAGTGGTACGTAGGTAATTTCATTTAATCATTGTTGCCAGTAATCAATAAGGCTGCACAGAGAGGAAAAAAAGTCTTTCTGGAAAAATTAGTCTAGAGCTTACAATTTTGATCCTATTTAAGCAAAAAAAATAAAAAATAAAATAAAATAAATTTCAAAGAGATTTTTAAAAGCCGATTTTTGAATTTGTTTTCCATTCGAAACTAAATTTGTATTTGTTTATCAAATTGATTCAAGCAGGGCGTGAAATGACTGAAATAATAATTTGTTTCAGAAATTTGTTTATAGAATTAACAATTACTTTCGAATTTTTATAAATTTCTTAGCCTTCTGAACTTTATTTTCAAGAAGTGGAGTATCTGATATTATATATAATGTTTTACATAAATATAAAGAGTTTCCGAAAAATGGACAAACATAATTTTTATTTGTTTAAACAATTTTGCATTGGTTGAAAAATGTATCGTGAGTGAATAATTGCAAAACTCACATTTTTTGAATTGAACAAGTTTTATAATTAATGTAAAGAATCAATGGATTTTAAATAACATTTCTCTAACTGTTTAAACAATTTTGATGTGTTAAAATGCATCTTGTTAGCCGAAAATGCTAAAGAAACGTGAAATTTTGCAATTTTATTCTTTATTCGATATCTTTCAAAATTAAATGAAATTTGTAATCGATTTGAAAAACTTATGTATTTATCATAAAAATTCTGTAATTATTTAAACAATCATAAATTGTGTGAATATACTTTGAAAGCTGAAAATGCTTGAAAACATGGTTTTTTCGTTATTTGGTTAGTTATTTGGTACAGTTCAAAATAATTTATTAAAATTCACAAAAAAAAATTACACTTATTCCAATAAAATATTTATCGATTCGTTTAAAAATTTTAAAATCTCTTTTGAACATACATTAATTATGAAAGAATTCGCTTTATTTGTACAATATATAAAATGCCATCAATTTTTAACCATGGAATTTGATAAACTATTAAAAAATTGTTTAGTGTAGACAAACATTTATTACTGTTTAAATAATTACAGAATTGTCATAAGAAATATAGTGAATCTTTAAATTGTTTATAATACTCTATTAATTTTTAAAATTTCATCATTTTGCATTTTTTCACCGAAAACCAATCGTTTAAACAAAAACAAATTGTTTAGACAATTTGAACTCATTTTTATAGTATGTGAGTTTTAATGAAATATCAAATAAATAATCAAATAATTAAAAAACCAGGTTTCTCTAGCGTTCTCGGTTTACAAGATACATCTAAAAAGTATAAGATTGTTTAAACAAAGAAATGTGATTTGCAATAAATTTTTTTTATTAATTTTAAAACTCCCTGGATTATGGAAACTTCATTGTTTTCTAATCACTCATTCAAAATCAATTGTTCAAACAAATGGAAAAAGCTCGTTTTTCAAAAAAATTGAAAAAAGAAGTACTTATTATTAACTTTCTGTGCCCAAAAAATACCATAAAAATTAAAAATACTACCTTTATGTAAAGTCGTGCTAAAAACTTTTTTTTTAATTTTCTAAATTTTTTTTATTTTTATTCAGAAAGTTACAAGCTTCAAAGAATTTTTTAAACTAATTTTCAATGTTTCATGTAATTATTATTTGCTTGAACAATTTTCTTGTCAATAAATCGTAAAAAGTTATTATTTTTTATTACTTTTGAAATTTTTTACACAATTAAAGAATGATGACAGTACTATATTTTTTAACGAAATTTTGCAATTATTTAAATAATTTTCATTTTTTAAAACAATTTCTTTCTCCTGTAAATCTTGTATAGTTATTACTATCTGGAATTGATAACGCATTCAATGAATACTGAGTTTGTGAACTTATAGCCTATTTTTTTAACACAAATTATTTTTCAATAGAATTTTTTCAGAGACGCTATTGATAGTTATTTTTTCAGATTTTGATAAAATAGGGACTTTTTTCCAGAAAACGAACTAATTGCGGGAGATCGGTCGCTAGAAATCAAAATTCGAATTTTTGGACTACACTAATGTAGCATATTAATAAGTTTGGCCAGGGGACAGGAAAACTGCAGAAAACCACTGTTCGTGTCCAGCCGTTTTCTCGACAGTTGAGTTTGAAGAAGGCGTTCGACCCTACCCATCAAATAAAATTTGCAATCAGACAGATACTAGATAAAAATTTACGTCAACCGGAACCCGTAGCATAACGCAAATAAATTTTGTGGGCCATCATTTTGAGATAAACGGGACATTTTATGATTCTAGTAGAAATCTATGTAGATCATAAAAAATCATCAATCTTGGGGACTAGAAAAGTAGTACTCATCCCTCAATCGTTTTTCGATTCTCATATATTTTTACGTTCACTTGCGAATTTGAAAATCTTATTTGCCATGGCAGTATAAAATCCATTGAATTCGGAAAATATCCTGCGTTGCAGTTTTTAACGCACACCATAAAACGATAAGGGCATAAATTTTATTACATTGTGGTATATTATGGAAACGTAAAAAATGTTCTACTCTCTAAATCTGAATTAGTAAACATTTAACTAATTAAAACAGTTATAAAAAATTCAACTGATAAATCAGTTATTTTTTAGCTCTAGTTAGGGATCATGCACAAATTACAGTAGTTTCGTTTTTATGAAATTTGCAATCCCCTTAATGAAATTATTTTTCGACAAAAAATTGTATTAATAAAAGTATTGAGTTTTACAAATGTAAAATTTATCAACATTTATTTTTATTTGTCGCAGGCTTCAGAAACATGCCCCTCCGCCCCTTTTTTCGTTTTTCAAATAAATTGGGAACCAAACTAAAAGAGCCCAATAAGGAAATCTTAACTGTTGTTGATTGATAATTTATCTTTTGTGGTTAAAAATTAATTAATTTGGTCGGAAAGTTAATTGTTTTGTTAAAAATTCAAAAATTTTGTTTAAAGGTCATCCTTTTTGGTTGA
This sequence comes from Andricus curvator, assembly GCA_932195095.1. Lineage (NCBI taxonomy): Eukaryota > Metazoa > Arthropoda > Insecta > Hymenoptera > Cynipidae > Andricus > Andricus curvator. The sequence continues at coordinate 219,598 of CAKNYM010051958.1, forward strand.
AAATTCAATTTAAATTTTCAGTTCATTAATTTTTTAATTTTCTGAAAAAAGTTTCTTCTCTCGATCTCTCTAGTAGCTTAATGGGAAAGCACCC
>CAKNYM010051958.1:219701-243836 GCA_932195095.1 Andricus curvator
AAAGTTTCTTCTCTCGATCTCTCTAGTAGCTTAATGGGAAAGCACCCAACCGGCAATCGGAAGTTCTAAGGTTCGATTCCCAGCGGAGCGAAAGGAGAATATCTTTTTTTCAAGAAAGAAAACAAATTATTTAAAATCATTTGTAATTCATATATCCTTCTACTCTGAAAAGACGTTAAAATTTCTGTTATTCTCTGATGATAATACAGATTCCTTGAAAATTCAACTGTTTCATTGAAAATTCGTATATTTGGGTTGAAAAAACTTTAGGTTGCAAACTTTTATCATTTTTGTTAAAAATGGATCTCTTTCGGCCAAGGATTCCATTTTTTTTGTTGAAAAGCATCCTATTCAATTATATTAAACATGTTTTTATTGAAAAATATTATCTTTTTTTGGTTCAAATATTATCTTTCACATTTTTCGTTGATAATTCATCTTTTTTGTTCAAAAATTCAACTATTTAGTAGAAAATTCACGATTTTATTTGAAAATTCATATCTTTGTGTGAAAATTAAACTATTTTGTTAACAATTAATTTTTTTTGTCAAATTAAGTTTTTAACTGAAAATTTAAATATTCAATTTCAAGTGGCAAATTGATTTTTTTTGTTAGAAATTCAACTTTTTTGTTGCAAGCTCACGTATTCATTTTTTTGTTAGAAAATTTAACTATTTTGTTCAATTTTTTAGTTATTTTTTACATTTTTTAGTAAAAATTTAACTATTTCATTTAAAGTAAAAAAATTTATTTTTCAAGTTAAAAATTCACCTATTTGGTTAAAACTTCATGCATTTTATTGGAAATTTATCTTTTTGAAGACAGGATAATTTTTTTGGTGGGAATTTCAGCTAATTGTTTAAAGATTTGTCTATTTTGTGTTGAAAATACAACTATTTCTATAGAAAATTCAATTAAGTGATTGAAAACTTACTTTTTATTGATGTTATTTAAAATTTATTTTTTAACAGAAAGTTTACCTATTTCAACTATTTGATTGAAAATTGATCGATTTTAGGTTACAAGTTCATCTATTTTTGTAAAAAATTCCAACTATTTGGTTGCAAATTCATTTTTTGTTGATGTTCAAAATTCATTTTTCCACCTGAAACTTTACGTTTTTCATTTTCGTTCAAAATTTATCATTTTTATTTTAAAAATGAACTGTTGGTTTCAAAATAAACGTATCTTGTTCCGAATTTGCTGTTTTTTCTTGTAGATCTTCTTGTCCGAAAATGTATCCTCTTAGGTCGAAAATTTGAGTTTTTTGAAAAAATCATTTTGTTGTTGATAATTAATCTTCTTGTTTCAAAATATTTCTTTCTGAAAAAAGATCTTGAGAGAAGAAACTTTTTTCAGGAATACACATTATTTTGCTAGATGGTACATATCAAATTTTTCAAGAAATCTGTATTATCATTAGAGAATAACAGAAAATATTTCACGTCTTTTCAGACTAGATGGAGCAATCAAAGAAAAATTATTTTAAAATATTTTTTTCTGAAAAAAGATCTTCTCCTCTCGCTCCGCTGGGAATCGAACCGCAGAACTACTGATTTCCAGTCAGGTGCTTTCCCATTAAGCTACTAGAGAGATGGAGAGAAGAAACTTTTTTCAGAAATACACGCATTATTTTGCTAGATGGTACATATCAAATTACGTTAATGTTATTCTCTAATGATAATACAGATTTCTTCAAAAATTTTATATGTAATATCTAGAAAAATAATGCGTGTATTTCTGAAAAAAGTTTCTTCTCTCCATCTCTCTAGTAGCTTAATGGGAAAGCACCTGACCGGAAATCAGTAGTTCTATTGTTCGATTCCCAGCGGAGCGAAAGGAGAAGATCTTTTTTCAGAAAAAAATATTTTTAAATAATTTTTCTTTGATTTATCCATCTAGTCTGAAAAGAAGTTAAATATTTTCTGTTATTCTCTAATCATAATACAGATTTCTTTAATCTTCTTGGTTAAAAATTGATATTTTTAGTTACAAATTTATCTATTTGTTGAAAAATTAATTTGCTTTGGGATGAAAATTCAAATACTTGTTTAGAAATTATTTATTTTTGTATTAAAATGAATTTATTAAAATAAAAATTGAACTATCTCCTTTTCGGTGGAAATTTATCTTGTTTATTAAGAAATGTATCTACTTAGTTGCAAATTTATGTGTATTTTGTCAAAAAAAATTCTTTTTTGGTAGAAAAAAAATGTATCTTTTTGGATGGCAATTTAGCTATTTTATTGAATGTTTTTTTTTGTTTGAAAATGAATTTTTTTAACTAAAAATGTAACTGATATATTTTATGTTGGAAATCTATCTTTTTTACTGTAAAATTCAAATAGTTGTTTGGAAATTATTATTTTACAGTTAAAAATTAATCCTTTCGGTATAAAATTCATCACGTTCATCATTTAGTTGAAAATTAATTTTTTATTTTTGTTTAAACTTCACCATTTTATCTGAAAATTTACCTATTTTATTTTTTTTCTAAATTTATTATTTGGTTGTTAATTTTTTATTTCTTTTTCAGATAATTTATTTCCGTGTTTGAAAATTTATCCTTTTTGGTCGAAAATTTAATGTTTTTGTTGGAATTTCATTTTTGTTGGTAGATAATTAATCTGCTTAGTAGAAAATTAATATTTCCTATTGAAAATTAATTTATTTCGTAGAAAATTTATCTATTTTGGGTTGAAAATTCAACTTATCCCTTGAAAATTATTTTTTTTTAAATTGAAATTAATTTTTTTACTAAAAATTCAAGTTTTTCTTCGTCTTGTAAAATTTATGTTTTTTAGTTGAAATTTCAACTATTCGGTTGCAAATATATGAATTTTGTTGAAAATTCCTCTTCTCTGGTATAAAATTATTCTTCTCCGTTGAAAATTTAATTGTTTTATTGAAAACTCGTTTTTTTGTTTGAAAATTAATTGTCTCAACTGAAAATTCAAATATTCTATATTTTGTTTGAAAGCTAATTGTCTCAACTGAAAATTCAAATGTTCTATTTTTTGTTGAAAATTTATCTTTCCGACTGAAAAATTCAATTAAATTCAATTTTAAAGAAAATATTCTTGAAAATTCTTTCTTTCCGGTAGAGAAATAATGTTTTTGGTGGAAAATCAATCTTATTAGTTGAAAATTTAACTATTTAGTTATAAATTCATCTATTTTGTTGAAAATATAATAGTTTAAATTGAATTATATTCATGAATCAGTATATTTTTACTAATTGTCAGTGAATAAATTCTAGCTTCGGAAATCAGTAGAATTTACTGAAAATCAGTTACATTTCAAAAATTAAGAATCAGAGAATTCTCGAAATCAGAATTAGTCAACATTTAACTAATTATTTTCAGTACCAAAAATTTTTACTGAAAAATCAGTTATTTTTCACTGTCAGCTATTTAAATCAGAAAAAAATCACTGAAACTACAGTAATTTTTCACTGATTTATCAGTAGCAAAAGGTATTGAAATCCCAGTAGAGTGTTTTTCATTGATAAATCGACGAAAATTCACTGAATGATCAGTGAGAATCCTCAATAATTTGGTTCAGTAACTATAGCTATAGCAATTAGTAGAATTCAACTGAAAATCAGTTATATTTTACTAATTTGAATTTAAAGAGTGATTTTGCTCTTTTTATCGTCTTTTCTCTCATTGAATGTTGAAATTGAAATATTTGTATTTACATGCAATTTCATGACATTTTCTCTCCATTCTTTCAGAAATCTTTTTACATCAAAGCCAAATAGAAAAAAATTATTAAAGCTTCATAGGTGAAATAACAACAAAATCGTGTAGAAAACTCAATATTGACCATAAACTAAATTTTCTACAGCTCTCGGAATATGAGCTGGACTTTTGCTTTATTGTCCCATAAATTCGCTATTGTTTTAGTGCCCGTACTTTGATTCATGATTGACATGCTATAAATCGAATCAAGTTATTTCCGCCTGAAAAACGTCAATAAAAATCAGACACATATTTTGTCCCATTTTTTAGATCAAAAAACGGATTTTTCATATAGAGACATTTTACTGTCTAGTAAACTTAAATCAAAATAATATTTTTCAAACGAAACTACGAAGTAAGGTAAAATTCAAATCTTAAATTCAAAAATTGAATTTTTTCTGTGAAAAAAGATCTTCTCCTTCGCTCCGCTGGGAATCGAACCACAGGTCTTCAGATTGCCGGTATATAAATAAAATAATTATAATATATAATATATTATCAATGAAAATATAATAATTATAATTATTCAATATAATTTAAATATAATTTTCAATAAAGAAGAATAACTCTCTATCAAAAGACGATTTTTCAACGAAATGCATCAATTTTCAAATAAATAGTTGAATTTTCGTTAATTTACAAATATAATAGTTGAATTTTCAACTAAAATGACAAATCGCCAACCAAAAACATATAATTACTTTTTGCAAATTAGTTCAGTTTTAAACCAAGTAGTTGATTTTTCAGGAACAAAAAAAATTAATTCTCAACGAAACACGTAACAGATAATACTTTTACAAATAAAAATTTGGATTTTGAACCAAGACAGTTAAATTTAAACAAAAAGACGAATCTTCAACAAAATAGTTTAGTATTCAAGCAAAAAAGTCCAATCAGAAAAAATTTTCAAACAAGCAAACTAATTTTCAATCAAGGAAGATTAATTTTTGAAGAAACAGTTTAATCTTTAACTAAAAAAATTAATTTTCAATCAAAAATGACAGTCACATTTTTATTTTTAAAAACTAATTTGAAAAAAGCGAATTTTCAACCAGTTTACGTCAACTAGAAAAGACAAATTCTCAAGAAAATAGTTGAATCCTCAAGCAAATTGAAAATTTTTTATTAATTTTTTTATGTATTCTAATAAATTGTTGAATTTTTAACTCATGAGGAAAAATTGTCAGCCCATAATGGAATAGCTGAATTTTCATATAAAAGAATTAATTTATAATAAAAAACGAATCACTAAATGATAGTTAAATTTTAAAAGAAGAAGTTTAATTTTTAAACAAGTGGTTTAATTTTCTATACAACTGTTGGATTTTCAAGACAAAGAGATGCATTTTGTACAAAACAGTTGAGTTTTCCATCCAAAAAAATGAATCTTCAACAAAGAAGTTAATTGACGACCAAATAGTTGAATTTTCAACTAAAATAATGAATCTTCAACAAAAAAATGCATTTGGACAATTCAGTTGATTTCTAAATCAAGAAGTTGAGTTTTCAACTAAAAATGACGAATTCTTAACTAAAAGTGTAGTATTTAATATTCCAACAAAAAAGAAGATCCTAATTTTCGATAAAAAATAGTTAAATTCTATAAAAAATACAAACTTTCAACAGAATATGTTAGTTTCTAATTAGAAAATATCAATTCTGAAACAAACAAAGAAAGTGATTTCAGAAAAATAGTTAAATTTTTCAACTAAGATATATATTTTGCAGAAAATTAATGAATCTTCAATTAAAATGAATTTTCATTGAAAGTGTTCGACATTTGATCAAAGAGATGAATTTTTAACCAAAAAGCTGATTTTTTAACCAAGAAAATTAATATTCTACAACAAAAAATAATTTGTCAACAAAATACATGAATTTTTAACTAAAAAAGATGAATTTTCAATTATGCAAAGGCATTTATAAACTTCAAACTTTATCAAGTTATTATTAAGAACAATGTCTAACAAAATGTCCCGATTTTCCGTTTTACGTGGACAATTTTACACGATCAAAAAATAAAATAAATAATTTTTTTTCATAAAATTATTTATAAAACATACATATATTTACTTTCAATCAATATTGTTGGATCAATATCAAAATTAGACCAACACAAACAATGATTAAAGACAAACTACATTTTTTAGGAACCTGCAGATTGGGATAAGTGTTTGTGGAAATTGTTATTGATAATTACGAAAATTGTTACTTAGTTATATATACCAGTTTTAAAATTACTATCAACTTACTTTTGGATAATTTTAGTGAAAAAACGGCTTTTTGCATCTGGGAATGACGTATCTAAGTCTTGTTTGTAAAAATATTCGTAACAATTATATAAATAAACCTTTCATCAATTTTGTTGGTTAATTATCACAAATAAGGCGAATCCAATAATAGTTTGAAAAATAATTTTTTTACGGGAAAACGACTGATTGGATCATTTTTTTATATAAATTGTTATTTACAACACATATTACCACGCTTGAAAAAGCTTAAAGTTTGAAGATGTATTTGAAGATTATTGTTAATTAGTTCTGGTCAGAAAAATCAATCTAGCTGTAGGAAAATCTTAACGAGTAAGAATTTGTTTAAAAAAAGTTTATAACGATAGTAAATGTTATCGTGTGATAATTTTCCCTTCAAGATTATGACTCTTATGAAAAATGTCAGTAATCAGAGTCATAAAAACATTATTTATATGATGGAAAGACACATGGAATGATAATTTTCAATAAACCATTTATAATAAGTAACTTATTATTAGTAGGATAACTTACATTTCAAAACGGCATTAGCAATAATTTTGGTCAGTAGTGAATTTATTTTAGCATTTTGTCGTAAGATAAAAATTCATAAAGCTGAAATGTTAAATTTGGTCACTGTATTTGTTTATATATTGCAGGACTAAGAGTAAAATTAAAAAATCGTAAGCTAAAGTTTTTTAAAAATTTGATATTATAAATAAAAAACTTTAAAATCAGAACCCAATTTATGTGAGCGCAAACCAGATTTTATAATTTAGGATTTAAGAAAAAAATAAATATATAAATAACAGTACGATAAGATACTTCAGTCTCATTCAAAAAATTCAAAAAAAAAAAAAAAACAGATTGTGGGGCTAAGGAATTAATGTGAATGACAGTTCTGTCAAAAAGATCAAATCTTTCTACGCGTTAAGTAGAAAACTCAATCAAATTGAATCCCAGAGAACCTTTCTCACAAAGTGCAAAATCATGGAGTTTTTCAAAAAAAAATTTCAATTACAAAACAGATTAGATTTTAAATTCACGAACATCATAAATAGAGAAAAATTTCAAGAAACCACAAATAAATTCCGAAGATCAATTTTAAATTTGGTTATTAGTGACTGTCACACAAGAATTAATTATTTAAATGGAACAATTAAATTTACTCTTGACAAATTAAATGAACAGGTGCCCCCCCATATCATTCAAGCGTGTATTATTAAAGACAATGGATTAAACCAGAGAATTACTCAAAATAATAAAAAACTTGACAGAAAGTTTATGAATTTAATTCAAAATCAAGGTGATATTCAAAAATTAAATATAAATATTTACAATGCGCTTCCGCGTGAAAAATTGGACCCATGCTTTCTGAATCTTTCGATAATTAATATACCTTTCCAAGTGACCAAAATTTTGAGATTAGGAGAAGGTTTCAGTAACAAATTTGGTGAAAGAAAGTTTGTCCAACTATTAGAAGTTGTAAAAGATGTAGAGATAAATATTCACAAAATTCCAAGTAATAAATAACAAGAATTCAGATCCCAACTATCAGGATTATCTGAAGATTTCATTGTAAATAAAAAATTATTCTCAATTATGGACAAAGAATTAAATGAAGGCTATACATTATTGAATAAATTTTTCAAGAAAAATCCTGATCTCCTGATAACATGTGCAGATAAAGGTAATATTACAATAGCAATTTTGAAAAGCGAATATAACAAACAAATTATGACAATTTTCGAAGACACAGATAGTTTTTAAATAATTGAAAAGAACCCTCACAAAAAATTATAAAAATCTACTTTCAAGATTTTGAATAAATTTAAATTGAATGCATATCTTGGGAACACAAATAAAAGTGATATAGATACTGTAAATTCAGTTCTCTCCTTATCTTATGGTGTGATTAAAGCACACAAATTTGATTATCCATTAAGACCTCTAATATCAACAATAGGTTCTCCGACAAGAAAATTAGAAGACATACTTAGTAACATCTTTAAAAAATAAATTACAATTTCAAAAAACACATTAAAAAATAGTACAGTTTTTTTTGAACTCATTAAAGGAGCTACAATTCCTTATGATTACATCCTAGCTTCTCTTGATGTAATTGCTATGTTCCCGAACATCCCTTTATATAAAGTTAGAGAATCGATTGAAAAAAGATGGGAATACATAAAGCTACACACTAAAATTCCATTTGAAAAGTTGGTTGAAGCAATCGATTTTGTTTTTCATTCGATTTATTTTCAATTTGATGGCAAATTTTATAAACAAAAATTTGGAACACCAATAGGATCTGTTCTCTCATCTATTTTGGCAGAAATAGTCATGGAAGATTCAGAAAATACAGTTTTCAACAAAATGGAAAATTGAGTTAACGACAAATTAGAAAAAGTAGGATTTCAATGCCTTTTCTATGCGATATATATATTGATGATTCTGTTCTTTGTGTAGAAGCAAGTGAAATCAATATACATTTAGATGCCTTTATTAGTATACATCCTAGATTACAATTCACTTTAGAATTAGAAAAAGAAAATAGGCTAAATTTTTCAGAATTATAACGGATTGGTACAGAAAACCATCATTTTCAGGACGAACTTTGAGCCTTCTGTCAAATCACCCGAAACAAATGAAAATTGCGATTATTGAAAATATGGTTGATAGGGCTATAAAATTATCACATCAAAGTTTCCATCAAAAACATATTGATTTATGCAAACAGATCATTTTTTTTTAACCATTATCCACCCTCGTTCATTGAAAAACATATATAAACAACAGAATTCATCAGATAAATCAGAAAGAGAACGTTTTAATTAACACAGAGCCAAGAGAATTTGATAGATATAACACGGTTGTTTTACCTTATTTCGATAATATTTCAAAATCCTTGAGATTTTTACTAGGAAAGAAGGGTTTACATACAATTTATAGAATCGCATTCAAAAGTGACAGAACTGTTAATTTGGGAAAACATGTACGTGACAAACTAGAAAAACAAAATGTAGTTTATAAAATGAAATGTAGGAGTTGCAAGGCAGTATATATAGGCCAAACAAGGAGACCAATAAGAACAAGGAGAGTTGAACATCAAAATAATTTTCATAGGAATCAGAAATATCGTAGTGTGCTGTCGAAACATAGACTCACACATGGCCATGACTTCGATTGGGACGGTGTAAGAGTCCTATTATATAGTGGAAGGAACCAAAGAAAAATGGGAATTCATGGCAGTGATATACATGAAGAGAGAGGGCAATAATGCAATCAATTCCAAAAGAGACCTTTCAAGATATAACAAAGCCTTTGATAGTTTTATCGAATTTTTATAGGAAACATTTGAAATTTTTGTATTTTAATGTTCCGTTCATTGGCAATTAAAACAAGTATTTAAGTTTATAAAAGATTCCCGAAATATTAAGGATTAACACTTATACCGAATATTAAAAGTTAAAAATTCATCCAAAAATAAAAAAAAATGTAAATAACAGTACGATAAGATACTTCAGTCTCATATGTACATACGTTACTAATATTAAGCATAAGTTAGAAATATGTGTTCGTAGTATCCTATGAAATTATACCCTGATGAGGAGATCTAAAGTGATCTCGAATCATGTTGGTCCCAAAATTAGTATAAAAAAGACGGAGAAAGAGAAAGGAAAAAAGAGTGAGGATGGCTTGGTTGTCTCTTTCCTAATTCTCTTCCTCTTTTTTCTTCTTGTTATATACTTGTCTCTAACGAGCCGATTTCAATGTTTGTTTGGAAAAATATGTTGAGGCCTTTCTATGCGATTCTTCTTGCATATATTGAACTTTTTGAATATGTTTTTTCAAAAGAACTGATTTTTGGATTCACAATGTTTCTGAGCCTTTTTGTTTCAAAAATAAATGATTGCACATATTGACTTGTTAATATTGTGTTTCGGATTTAATTGCCGTTCTCAGAAAATCGGTTCCTTGGTCAACTCTCAAAACCTTTTCTCACAGATATGCCATACGGCACGGTTTTCTGTATTACGAGTCATGAGATTTAAGATTCGACTCCCAGCGGAGCGAAGATCTTTTTTTACAGATAAAATTCAATATTAAAATTTTAGGAAAACAACAAAATTTTAAATTTGAGGGGTATCTTAGATTGGTAGTGTGGATTTCTATTTTCACGCGATGTAATAGGAATCTTCATCTTATCGGTCATTACCATCTCCGATGATAATAAGGATTTCTTCAATCTTAAGTCTCGTATTACAGAAAACCTTGCCGTATGGCATACCTGTGAAAAAAGATTCTTTTTTCGATCTCTCCAGTAGCTTAGTGGTAAGAGCACCCGGCCGGCAATCGTAAGACCTATGGTTTGATTCCCCGCGGAGCGAAGCAGAAGATCTTTTTCCACAGATAAAATCCAATATTAAAATTTTAGAAAAACATGTATTACAAATGACAAATACGATTCCGCTCAGAGCTCTTTATTCGAAAAATGGTCTTATTGTTTCTTTTTTAATTAATCGAAAATATTCTGGATTTATGCACCTGAGAAGGAGCAACCCGCCACCAGGAGAGTACTCAGGCGCATAAATCCAGCATATTTTCGATTAACTAAAAAAAAAAACAATATCATTTCTAAAAAAAGGGCTCTAAGCGGGATTGTATTTTGCCCTTTAGATTATGTGGTTAAAATATTACATCAAACAATTCATCCTTGTAGGAGAAAAGTTGTCATTTGTAATACATGGGCTAAAAATCAAGCCCGGGAAAGCACCTTAAGTGAATCAGTGACAATATTGCTTTGAAATAGTGATTTTTGAAAAAAAATTTGTTCGAAATCTTACAGGCTGTGACTTATGAAAGGTTCCGTGAAGCTTGATTCAGGATCCTTGAAACTGATATCCTCTAGGGGTGGATTTTTGAATGTTTCGTCTTTAAAAACCGTGGAATGTTTTCTGTTCTCCTCATCTTGAATGGAGATCTCCACTTTAAAGTCATCCCGGGTCTCTTCACAATCCAATGAGATAGCTTTCGGTGTCTCGAACCCGGATTCTTTGTAGTCGGAAATGAAAACACACAATCACAGGAAAAGATTGCACGAGGTGCAACTGATCGATCGACGCGGCGCGATAGAAAAAAAATTGAATCCGTTCCGCTGACACTCGATAACGAAAGCGCTTTCCAACCGTGAAGCGGTATCGGATTTAACCCTAGCCATAAATCTCACACGTATATACTTCAAAATTTAAAAAAAAAATCATAAATTTTGCGATGCCTTCTACACGTTTTACCCTCTGAAATTTGAAATTTGAAATCAATACTGAAAATTCGCATGACACGATTCATCAAGATTAGCACGGTGAGCCTCAACCAACTTTAACCTAAAGAAGATATTGCAAAAAGTTTTTTGCGGAATATTTTCCTTATGTAGTATGTGCATATTTTGCACCGAAAAATAAAATAATTGTGGGAGCACTTTCTTTCAATTTAAAATTTTGTTTCGAAACAAAAAATTAAATTTTTAACATAAAAAACTTTTTTCACTTAGGGATTGTTAAAAAGTAAAATTTTCTCCTCTGATGATATTAGATATTTCTGACATGTTATTAAAAAATCGTGCAGGCAATTTAAAAAAAAAACGTATTTTATTCTTATTTTTTTAATTTTTGGATTCTAAATATAATAGGCTTCTTTTTGCTTAAAAACTGAGTGAACAATTATCATTAAATTTTGTTCCAAAATGAGCAAAAATTGTTCAAACATTTTTATAATTACCAGTTTATCTCAGGCTGTAATTAAATGATGCTATCATGATTCAAAAAAAAAAATAATAAAAAAAAATAAAGGCTTACAATTTTGAAAAAAAATTTTTATTGGGAAATTTTGTTTGTTTGTTGAAAAGAACTTTCATAGCAATATAAAACATGATCCAATAAATATTATCTAATTGTAGGTTATTTTTGACCCCCCCCCCTATTCCTCGCTAAAATCCGTAATTTTTCCCCACCCCGAAATGTAAGAGATATAAAAATTCTATCAAAACATAGTAAAGATAGTGATTTTTCAGACAAAAAAATAATTTTTAACCTAAAAGGAAACGAATTTTCAAAAAAAAGTTTAATTTTAAATAAAAGAGGGTAATCCTAAAAAACATGAATTATCAACCAACTAGATCAACTTCCAACCAACTAGTTGAATTTTCAACCAAAAATATGAAATTTCCAGAAAGAAGAATATTAATTTTTTACCAGAAAAGACGAATTTTCAACAAAATTGTTGAGTTTCAAAGCCAAAAGGACAAATTATCTTCCAAACAGTTGAATATTTAATCCAAAAATATGATTTAAAAAAGAAGTTAATTTTCTAACGAAAATTTGTATTTTCATGAGAATAGTTTAATTTTAACGAAATTGTTAAATTTAAACCAAAAATATGAATTTTGAACAAAAAAAGTTAATTTTTAATCAAAATTATGAATTAAAAAAAATATCAATTTTCATTTGATGATTTTGTAACCCGGAAGAATAATTTAAAAAAAATGAAATAGTTGAATTGTGAACCAAGAAGGCGAATCTTGAAAAAATAAAAAAATTCAGCAAACTAGTTTAACTGTCAACCAACAAGTTGAATTTTCAGCTAAAAACGATACATTTTTAACCAAATAAATATTTTTTCTACCAAAAAGATTAATTTTTCAGCTAGAAGATTATTAATGTTTTAGCAGAAAACGTGAATTTGTAACAATATACATTAACTTCCAACAAAATTGTTTAATTTGGAATCCAAAAAGATACATTATCTACAAAACAATTAAATTTTTGACCAGAAAATGTGATTTCTTCACAAAAAACTCAATCCTCTTCAAAAGATTTAAATTTTCATAGAAATAGTTGAACATTTCACGAAATTAAGTTTAACACAAAAATATGATTTTTAAACCCAGTCTAATAATTGTCGGCCAAATAAGACGGATTTTAAAAAATGACATGAATTTTCCACTAGAAAAGATCAATTTTCAATAAAGAATATTGAAAAAAAATTTATTTTCAACAAAAAAGTATATCCCAAAAGATTATTTTTTTATCCCAGAAGATTAATTTTAAAAAAATGGAATTGTTAAATTTTCAACCAAGAAGGTAAATCTGAACAAAATATAAATTTTTTAACAAACTGGTTCAACTGTCAACCAAGTAGTTGATTTTTCAAATGAAAACGATGAATTTTTATCCAAATAGTTATATTTTCAACCAAGAGATGAAGTTTCCACCAAGAAGATTATTTTTCTATCAGAAATCACTAATTATCAAGAAACTTGTTGAATTTTAAAGCCAAAAAGAAGAATTATCTATGAAACGGTTACATTTTCAACTGTAAAATATTATTCCCTTACAAAAATTCAATTTTCTACAGAAAATTTAACTTTTCAACCATAAAGATGAATTTTTCCAACGAGAAGATCATTATTAATGTCCTGCCAGAAAACACGAATTTTTTTAACAAAGTACATTCATTTTGAACAAAATTCTGCAATTCCAAAGCAAAAATGACGAATCATCTACAAAACGGTTGAATTTTCAACCGAAAAATATTATTTCTTAACAAAAAACTTAATTTTCTACGAAACAGTTAAATTTAGAACCGTAACGATGCATTTTTTCAGCAAGAAGATTATAATTAATATTCTAACAGAATACAGGAATTCTTAAGAAAATACATTAATTTTTAACAATATTTTGGGATTTTGAAGTTAAAAAAAATTATCTATAAAACGGTTTAATTTTAAACCCAAATATATGATTTCTTAACAATTAATTTCATTTTTATATAAAAAATTCCACTCTTTAGCAAAAAGGATGAATTTTAAACCAAGGAGTTTAATTTTTAAACAGAAAATACGAATATATAACAAAAAACATGCATTTTCAACTGGAAAAGATCAATTATCAATAAAAAATATCAATTTTTGACCGAAAATTAAATAGTTCTCAACCAAAAAAAGTCGAATTTTCAACAAAATAATTACAGTTTCAGCAAAAAAAAATGCATTTTTAGCTAAAGTGATGAATAATTTGAAATTATGTTTCGTTTGAATGATTCCATTTGAAATTATGAATCTTAAGAAATGAATTCTGAACAAAAGAGTTCAACCCAAAAGATGACTTTTTAACTGAGAAGATTTTTGTTTTTAATGGAATTGTTAAATTTTTAACCAAGGAGATGAATCTTTAATCAAATAACTGAATTGTTTGGAAAATTATTTCCACTTTTCTACCAAAAAGGTGAACTTCTGACCAAAAGAGATGACTTTTCAACAAAACAGTTACATTTTCAATAAACTGGATAACAAAAAAACGAAATTAATAATTAAATATTATAGCAGACTTTTCAACCATGAGTGATTCATTTTTCTGGTCAGGTTCTACTAATTTAGTTCGCATTCAAGCAAAAAAAAAGGGAAAAAGCAAAAAGGGGAGAAAAGGTATGTTTCCTAAAAACAGAGGAAAGAAGAATTCCTAAAAAAAAAGGAAACGTACCCTCCTTTCTCAAGTTGGAAACATAGTTTATGAACGGTCCCTACGAATGCATTTGTGTCGTTTCTTCATCAAAATAGCATAATTCTAGCTGGTACTGTAAATATCAAATTAAAAAAAAAAATATTCCGAAATATTTCAGATAAGATTCAGAACATTAAGGGGATCGAAACAACTAGGGTATCTGCCGCGTACATAATACGTCTAAGATAATGTATTGTTCAATGTAATATTTCAGCCACATAATATAAAGGTAATTTTACCAGCGGGAGCAAAGCGATTTTTTCGAAAAATGTTCTTGGTGTTTTTTTTCTTTTGAATTGAAAATTGGGCGTTCTTTTGCGCCTGTATAATGCAACGCGCCAGAGAAAACTGTATGCCGGGTTGCAGTCACCCGGTCTAGTTTCAAGTTGAATAAAATCTGCAAGTTCAGCGTCTTCGTCACTCAATATAATCATATAATGTAATACAATAAAAAATAAATAATAATAACATATAATGATAATTTCTAAGTATATATTTTGGAAAAATTATCATTATATGTTATTATTATTTATTTTCATTATTGTATTATATTATATTCTTATATTAAATATTACTATAAGCGACGAAGACGCTTAGAGTTCTTAAATGCTCAAGAATTTATGAGTGCAGTTCCACCGACCAAGCTTCGGCGGCCTGGCGTCGCTTATACGTGAGTGGCGCGGCCTATCTTGCGCCTTGGAGGTGGAGGGGAAACACAGGAGTAAGCGAGGAGTCCGAGAGTCGTATCCGCCTTCTCTTTCCAACCTATGTATCCCCTCCACCTCTAAGCCACTGAATACGCCACGCCACTCACGTATAAGCGACGCCACGCTGCCGAAGCTTGGTCGGTGGAACTGTACTCTATGTTGAGCAAATGCTCTCGCGAATATACTCAGCATTTAAGTTCCAACAGAGCATTCCTAGAGCATTTAAGAGAATTAGCAGTTATTGTTTAAACAAATATGCATCATAATTAATACATACACTTCTAGGAAATTTTCGATAAACTAAAGTTGAAGTTAATTTTATTATTGCGGTTGAAAATCGCAACTATTTGTTTGAAAATTAATCTGTTTTGGTTGAGGATTCAAACTATTTTGTTGAAAATTTATCTTTTTTTGTTGAATTCAACTATTTTTGGTATAAAATTAAAATCCTTTTTGGTTGAAATAACAAATATCACGTTTCTCGCTAAGAATTAATATTTCTTCGTTGAACATTTAATTACTTAGTTGGAATTGAAGCAATTGGTTAAAAATTCACGTATTTTATTGACAATTCACGTATTTTGTTGAAAATTAGTCTTTTTTGATAGAAAATGATTCTTCTTGGTTAAAAATTCATTTTTCTGGTTGATAATTTAACTATTTGGTTGAAAATTAAACAACTTTGTTAAAATGTATCCTGTTTGATCAAAAAGTAAACTATTTGGTTGGAAATCCATTTTTTAGTTAGAAATTCCTTAAAAAATTCAATTATTTGGTTGAAACTTCGTGTACTTTTTTATAAATTCATCTATTTTGATAGAACATTCATCTTATCGGCTTTTTATTTATCTTTCTAGTTAAAAATTAATTTTTTCTTATTTTGAATTAATTTTAACTGAAAATGTAACTGTTCCCGTTTTTGTCAATAATTTATCTTCTTTGATAGCAATTTATCGTTCCTAGTTGAAAATAATACTATTTCGTTGGAAACTTATTATAATTTTATTGAAAATTAATTTTTATACTGAAAATTGAACTATTCTATTTTCAGTTGAATGATCAGTTTTAGGATAAAATTCAGCTCTTTGTTGAAAATCCGTTTTTTTTGTAGAAGAGTTCCTTCATTAGCTGAAACTTCATCTTTTCTGTTGAAAATTCATTTCTTTGGTTGAAAATTTAACTATTTTGTTGAAAATTCGTTTTGTTTTTGGTTGAATAATTATTTTACTAACTGAAAATTTAACTATTTTATTTTTGGTAGAAAATTGATCTTTTTAGTTAAAAATTTATGAATTTGGTTGGAAATTAAATGTTTTATTGAAGATTCATCGTTTAAGTTAAAAATTCACTTTAACTATTCTTTTTTTTGTTAAGAATTCATTTCTTTGGTTGACAAAAAAAATATTTAGTTGAAAATTTGTTTTTGTTGTTGATAGAAAATTCATGTTTTTGGTTAAAAATTCCACTATTTAGTCAAAAATTTATATTTTTGGTTGAAAATTCGTTTCTTTTAGTTGAAAATGAATTTTTTTAACTGAAGATGTAACTGTTTCATTTTTGCTTGAAAATTTACATTTTTAGGTGAAAATAAATTAACTTTGCTAAAAACTCGTTGTTTTGTTATCTAAAAATTACTTTTATAACTGCAAATTGAACTATTATATTCTTTGTTTCTAAATTCACCTTTTTCAGTTGAAAATTTATATATTTTATTGACACTGTATCTTTTTTGGTAGAAAATTCATCTTTTGTGTTTGAAATTGAATTATTATGTTGAGAATTCAATCTTTTGGCTGAAAATTGGTTGTTTAAACTGATAATTTAATTGTTCTATTTTTTGTTAAAAATTAGTTTTTTCTTATTTAGAATTAATTTTAACTAAAAATGTAACTGTTCCAGTTTTTGTCGAAAATTTATCTTTTTTGATAGAAATTTATCGCTCTGAGTTGAAAATTATACTATTTCGTTGAAAACTTATTATAATTTTATTGAAAATTAATTTTTTTACTGAAAATTTAACTATTTTGTTGAAAATTCGTGTCGTTTTTGGTTGAATAATTATTTTACTATTTTATTTTTGGTAGAAAATTGATCTTTTCAGTTAAAAATTTATGAATTTGGATAAAAATTAATTTTTTTATTGAAGATTCATCGTTTATGTTAAAAATTCACTTTAACTATTAAATTTTTTTTGGAAAATTTACCTTTTTTAATAGAAATGTAATGTTTTTTGTTAACAAATTATCTGTTTTGTAGAAATTTAACTATTCTATTTTTTGTTAAGAATTCATTTGTTTGGTTGAAAAAAAAACCATTTAGTTGAAAATTTGTTTTTGTTGTTGATAGAAAATTCTTTTTTTGTGTTAAAAATTCCACTATTTGGTCAAAAATTTATATTTTTGGTAGCAAATTCATCTTTTGGGTCTGAAATTGAATTATTATGTTGAGAATTCAATGTTTTGGCTAAAAATTGGTTGTTCAAACTGAAAATTCAATTCTTCTATTTTTTGTTGAAAAATCATTTTTGTATAAAAAAAAATATTTTGTTGAAAATTCTTTTTGTTTTTGGTTGAATAATTATTTTACTAACTGAAAATTTAACTATTATATTTTTGGTAGAAAATTGATCTTTTTAGATCAAAATTTATGAATTTGGTTGAAACTTAAATTTTTTATTGAAGATTCATCGTTTAAGTTGAAAATTCACTTTAACTATTCCATTTTTTGTGGAAAATTTACCATTCTATTTTTTGTGCGGAATTCATTTCTTTGGTTGAAAAAAAAAACCATTTAGTTGAAATTTTGTTTGTGTCGTTGATAGAAAATTCATGTTTTGGGTTAAAAATTCCACTATTTGGTCAAAAATGTATATTTTTGGTTGAAAATTCATTTATTTTTAGTTGAAAATTAATTTTTTTTAACTGAAGATGTAACTGTTTCATTTTTGCTTGAAAATTTACATTTTTAGATGAAAATAAATTAAATTTTCTAAAAACTCGTTGTTTTGTTGTTTAAAATTTACTTTCCTAACTGCAAATTGAACTATTATATTCTTGGTTTCTAAACTCATATTTTTCAGTTGTAAATTTATATATTTTATTGAAACTGTATTGTAGTTTTTTCTTATTTAGAATGAATTTCAAATGAAAATGTAACTGTTTCAGTTTTTGTCGAAAATTTATCTTTTTTGATAGAAATTTATCGTTCCTAATTCAAATTACACTATTTCGTTGAAAACTTATTATAATTTTATTGAAAATTAATTTTTTTCCTGAAAATTTAACTATTCTTTTTTAGTTGAATTATCAGTTTTAGGTTAAAATTCAACTCTTTGTTGAAAATCCGTCTTTTCTTGTAGAAGAGTTCTCTCATTAGTTGAAACTTCATCGTTATAGTTGAAAATTTATTTCTTTGGTTGAAGATTTAACTATTTTGTTGAAAAATCGTTTCGTTTTTGGTTGAATAATTATTTTGCTAACTGAAAATTTAACTATTTTATTTTTGGTAGAAAATTGATCTTTTTAGATAAGAATTTATGAATTTGGTTGGAAATTAAATGTTTTATTGAAGATTCATGGTTTAAGTTTAAAATTCACTTTAACTATTCCATTTTTTGTGGAAAATTTACCATTCTATTTTTTGTGACGAATTCATTTCTTCGGTTGGAAAAAAAACTATTTAGTTGAAAATTTGTTTTTGTTGTTGATAGAAAATTCATGTTTTGGGTTAAAAATTCCACTATTTGGTCAAAAAAATATTTTCGGTTGAAAATTCGCTTCTTTTTAGTTGAAAATTAATTTTTTTAACTGAAGATGTAACTGTTTAATTTTTGCTTGAAAATTTACATTTTTAGATGAAAATAAATTAACTTTTCTAACTGCAAATTGAATTATTATATTCTTGGTTTCTAAACTCATATTTTTCAGTTGAAAATTTATATATTTTATTGAAATTGTATATTTTTGGTAGAAAATTCATCTTTTGGGTCTGAAATTGAATTATTATGTTTAGAATTCAATTTTTTGGCTGAAAATTGGTTGTTTAAACTGAAAATTCAATTCTTCTATTTTTTGTTAAAAAATCATTTTTTTATGAAAAAAAAAACTATTTTGTTGAAAATTCGTTTTTTTTGTTGTACATCATTATCATTCTAATGTATAGAATTCCTGAAAATAAAACAAGGATTCAACGATAAAATTTGGACAAACACCACAAAATGCTCCTATTAGAATTCTTAAAAACACAAAAAAAAATTTGTTTCTTTGCACAAAACAATAAAAAAGAGGAAAGAAAAATGAGACGTGTTTGTGATTAGAGAGTGTTCCTCCAAATTTGATCATTGAATTCTTGTTTTATTTTCAGGAATTCTATACATTAACTTGATTATTGGACGTTAAATGGGATTTTGAATTTGATTTTAATCTAATTTAAAATTCTTAAATTTCAATTATCATTCTAGTTAAAAATACGTTTCTTTAGTTGAAAATTTATGTTCTTGACTTGAAAACACGACTAGAAGTGTTCAAAATATATTTAAAAACAAAATTTTTTTGCATTAACATTATTAATCTTCTAGGTGTATGGCTAGCTTTATATCTCGAAGAATTTAGAAATTGGGATATTGTAGCAACCCTGAGTAAGGCACTGTTTAATGCAAATAATGTTTTCCATTACTTTGACTTCTTTTATCATTTAAATTTAGCGCCCTTTCCAATTTTAAGCGATGCATTTTCCCGCGAAATTTAAATAATTTTTTATCTGAAAATTTAACTATTTTATTTTTGGTAGAAAATTTATCTTTTTAGTTAAAAATTAAATTTTTTTATGAAAGATTCATCGTTTAAGTTATAAATTCACTTTAACTATTCCATTTTTTGTGGAAATGTATGTATATAAAAAATGTAATGTAAATAAAAAAATAAAAATAATTATTAATATAGATAGAAAATACAATTTTTTAAATCCTAATTCAAAATGTTCATAAATGCTCATTTAATTCTGTTTGGAATACTAAAGACGCTGTTCTTGCAAATTTTATTCAACTTGGAACTAGGTCGGGAGAATGCAGCCCGGCATACAGTGCTAGCTGCCGCGTGTGCATTTCACAGGCTCAAAACGCTCAATTTTTAATTACAAAAAAAAAAAACAACTAGAACGTTTTTCGAAAAAATCGCTGTGCTAGCCCCAGTGAAATTGTCTTCAGATTATGTGGTTCAAAGGTTACATTTAAATAATGCATCCTCGTAGACGTATTATGTATTTGACAAAACCCACGGTCATTTTAATCCCCTTAAGGCTCATTTTTTATTTAAGAAAAGGGGCAATCTTCCGCACAATTTAGGCATTACGCCAGGACAACAAGATTAGTCAAACCTATTTCATTTGAAGAGGCAGCTCGGCGCGTTTTGTGTTCAGGTTCCAAAGCGGAGGCGTCATCAGTTTGACATGTCTCGTGAAGTCCATTCAGGCCATTCAAGTTTCCATCGAGTAAGCAACTATCTGGAATTGCTGGCGAGATAGAGTCGGGAATTGTGCGCTGATGGAGAAAGTAGTCTTCCTGGGGCTGAGTACATCTTGTGTGAGGAACCGATTCAAGGTTTGTTTTCTCGCCCTGAATCGACCAAGCGGAAATCGATTGTGGCGGAATTCGACTGCTTTTCTCTCTCTTCCATAAACGTTCGCTTGGCCACTTATCTTCCGGAGAGGCACGCTTCCGCTGCACGAATGGTGGCAAAAGAGGCTCTGGCACGAAAGCTTTTATGGCCTTTGTATTCAAAAATGCCTGGACCTTGCTCTCCCCAATTTCCGGTTGGTTGATCATTGATTCCGGTACTTGACCCTTCCCCTCACTTGTTTCACTTTTTTCCACAAAATTCTCTTCAACGCGCTTGCAAAATAGTCGTTCTATCAATAAGATGTTTTTGGTTAAACTGGAATTTTATAAAGAGATGTCAACTGAAGTTAGAAACGATTGTTTTTATTTTTTTTTAACTTTTTTTTTATTCATCAATAAATATATCATAAATCAAATTTTTGAATGACTACTTATTTGTTAATTTACTTGTTAATTTTTTTTTTAAGTTATGTGAATATAATTTTTCTAACATTCTTGAGAAAATTAAAAGAAAGAGTTGATTTTCAACCAAATACATACTTGAGCCTTCAAGTAAAAAAGATAAATTCTTCACTAGTTGCATTTATGGCCAAAAAAGCTAACATTTTCCCCAAAAGATGCTTTTTCAACGACAAAAAATAATTTTTAACTAAATAATTAGCAATTTTGAAGATTTGAGACATGTTTGTCGAAGAAGTATCTATAAAATTTCTAAGACACTGTTTTTATTTTACAAGATCCTACCAAATTTCATGAAAAATTATAATTATTTTAAAGGATATTTAGTACCTTTAAAAAATTCTGAAATATCTTCTAAACTCAGGAATCTTAGGAAAACTGTTTTATTATTAACTGTTTTATTGTTTAGAAATTCTCTTGAAACCTTTCAAAATTCTGAAAAATCTTGTAAATTTTTTGTTCGACATCTTTAAAGATCTAGATTATCTTTTCCGAAATTTATTACAGTTAAAAATTATTTTTGAATATTCTGAAAACTTCTGAATAACTTTGCAAAACTGAAAAGTTTTGCTGATAAATCTTTTACATCATTTTTCGAAATTTTGGAAATGATTTGGAATGTTTTGAAATCTTTGTCTACTTTGTGTTAAAATTCATATTTAAAGTAAAAAATTATTCTAAATTTTCGCAGGAATCTTCAAAACATTTTTCTATTCTCTTGAAGCCTATAATAATTCTGAAGAAGCTATAACCTATATATATTTTCTTAACAATTTTTGGAAACCTTCTCAAAATAAAAATTATTTTCTTTTCTTTTCTGAAAAATTTTGAAATCCTAAAAACTTAAAATTCAGCTTTTAAAATAAAACGTAAGTCACTTTAAATTTTCCCAGAAATCTTATTGACGGTAAGAACCAATTTTTTTTATAAGTTCAATATATTTCAGAAATTGAGAATGTTCCAGAAATGCAGAAAGTCGAGCAATTTCAAGAATTTCATTAAATTTAGATAAATGAAAAATTTTCTAGGATTCAGGGATATTAGAGATTTTCAGGAATTTAGTGAACCGGCTGAATTTGCATTTCTCGAAATATAAAGCTCTGCATTTTTAAAAGAGAAATGAAAATTTTTTATTTTGTGTTTTGAAACCTGTGAATTTTTAAGTTTGCAGGCTACAAAGTGGATATCGTATTATTTTTTGGAAATTAAATTTTAAAAATTTGCAATTTTAAACGCTTTTAATTTGAAAATAGTCAATTTTAAGTTGTAAAATTTGAATAATTTTCAGCTTCAAATGCTTAGTAGGGAAATTATTGAAATTTTTAAGCATGAATAAAAATTTCTTCATTTTTATGGCCAGACAGCTATTGTTGTTTAAAATCGGAGATTTTGATTTGAGATTTATTCAATTACTTAAAGTTTTTAATTGAAAATTGTTTAATTATTTTGAATCGTTTTTCAGTAATTGTGGGCATTTCAGGTTAAAATTAATCATTTAACCAATCATTGGTTTTATTTTTTTTAACTATAAAATATAATAATTTTTAAATGAAACAATTTTCAAAGATTATACTCAACCATTCTCAATGCTTCGATATATGTTTTTAATTCAAGATTGTTAAATTTAGAACCATTCCAGTTTAAAAAAATTCAATATTGAAATTTTCAAGCGGCAAGCTAATCAACAAGATATAAAATTTTGAAATTACATTTTTAAAAGGATTAAAAAAAAGTCATCAAATTTTTATAATATTGGAAAGCATTTTGAATTTTCAATATAATAAGCTAAAAGTTAAAAAAATTAATTTTCAACAAAGTAGATTAATTTTCAACCAAATAGATAAATATTTAACTAAAATGAAAAAGCTTTTACCAAAGAATAAATTGTTGATAAAGTGGTTCAAAACTTTCATCAGTAATTGAATTTCCAACCAAAAAAGAATTCAGAGGAATTCAGAAGAATTAAAGCAATTCAAAAAATTCTATGAATTTAGAAAATTCCGAAGATTTGACGAAATTCAGGCGATTTGGAGATTTCAAAAAATTTCAGGAATTTAGAATATTCAAGGAATTCAGAATATTACAGGATTTCAGAGAATTCAGAGAATTCTGAATATTTAAGGAATTCAGGATGTTCAAGGACTACAACCAATTCAGAGAATCTAAGTTGCATTTAGGAAATTCAAGGAATTTAGAAAACTCAGAATATTTAGGGAGATCAGGGAATTCAGAAAGTTCAAAATATGCAAGGATATCAGGGAATGAAGAGAATTCAAAGATTTCAGAAAATTCAAAGATATCAGGAAATTTAAGGGATCCAGGTATTTTAAGGAATTCTGAAACTTTAAGGAATTCTGAGAATTTAAGAAATTCAGAGATTTTCATGCATTCATAGAATGCAAGGAATTAAAAATATTCAAGGAATTCTGAGAATTCTGTATATTCAAGGAATTTACGATATTAAAGGTTTTCCAGGAATTTAGAGAATTTCAGGGATTTCAGAGCGTTTAGGGAATTCAAAATAGTCTAGAATTAAGAGAAATCAAGGATTTCAGATAATTTCAGTAATTCAGAAAATTCAAGGATTTCATCGAATTTAGAGAATTTCAGGGATTTCATAGTTTTTGACGAATTCAAGGAACTTCAGAAATTCAGGAAATTGAAAATATTCGACGATTTCAAGGAATCCGGAAAAATCAAGGATTTTAGGGAATTCAAGGAATTCAGAGAATTTCAGTAATTTAGAAAATTCAAGGAGTTCATTGAATTTAGAGAATTTCAGGGATTTCATAGATTTTGACGAAT
>CAKNYM010051958.1:243846-264600 GCA_932195095.1 Andricus curvator
TCAGAGAATTTCAGTAATTCAGAAAATTCAAGGATTTCATTGAATTTGGAGAATTTCAGGAATTTCCTAGTTTTTAGAGAATTCAAGAGATTTTTAGGAAATCGGGGAATCTGCCACCCTTGATTTGAAAAAAAAGAAATGAAAATTCTTAATTTTAGGTTTTGAAAACTGAGAATTTTCAATTCAAAAGGCTCTAAATTTAATATTGTACCATTTTTAAGCAATCCAAATCTAAAAATCTTCAATTCGAAATATCCTAAATTTGAAAATGGTCTATTTTTAAGTTGTGAAATTTTCAGTACAATTTTAAGTATTTCTCATTCACAGGTTATTTAATATCAGAGACATTGAATTGGATTTATTCAATTATTTAAAATTGTAAATTCAGAATTATTTAATTTTAAACATTTTTCAAAGTGAAAGAGGATATTTCAGATGAACATAAATTATTTAAATAATCATTTGTTTTAATTTGTTCTTTACTATAAAATATAATTATTTTCCAACCATACAATTTTGAAAGATTTGAAAAAGGACCAAACAATATTCAAAGTTAATTGTGATAGATTTTAACAATTTAATTATTTTTACTGAAATTAATATTAGAGGTAATAAAGGTTAGAGGCTATTTCTTTATTCCAAGTATTTTACTAAATGAAAAAAAACATTGTTTCCTTCTACACTTAGGTATTTCTAGACTTTAAATCCTTTAAATAATAAAACAAACAAATTGAAAAAAAATCTCTGCTAACCAAATTCATGCTGCGAACAGAATTTAAAATTGACTTTATTATATAGTAAAATAGTTACATTTTACATATATATCAGTGATAAATTATTATTAATTTTGAATGTTTCATTCCGACATTTTTAATTATGAAATTGTGGTACAAATTTAAAGCTTTAGTTTTTCAGTTCTGCAGATTTGAAATTGAACTTTATGATTTTAGAGATATATAGGTAAAAAAAATTCACTCTCAAACGTTCCCATTTTTCTGAAGAATTTTTAATGTTTCATTTTGAATCTGCCAAACTTTCGTTATTCGAAATATAAAACTCCTAATTTTGAACAGAAGAAATACAATTTTTAATTTTTATTGTTTTAAAGCTTTGAATTAAAAATTTTAAAGACTATATAGTCTATGCCATAGCGTTCATGCATGCAAATTTTAAACTTTACAATTCGGATGTTTGAATTTATAAGTATTTGACTATTAACTGGAAAATCAGAAAACTGATTTTCTTCAGCTTTTTGTTGGAAATATTGAAAGCCTACAATATTTTACTAATGGTGAATTAGGAGCACTCAACAATATTAAAAGTTGAATTTTCCAATTTTTTTCTCAAAGTGAAAGAAACTCACTGGAATTTTGTCAAATTAACAAAAAGTTTTAGCGGTGCCGGGAACTTCTCAAAACTTAAAAAAATGTTCAATGTTTGAATTATTCTATAGTTGCAACGATTGTAGATTTTTTTGTACTGTTTCAGGTAGCAAGTAAGAATATAAAATGGAAAATAATGAAAAAAATTCCTGCTGAATAAAGGAATTAGTTTAATCAAGAAAAAATTACTTTTCTGGATTGGGCTAGATTAACACTTATGTTTGAAAAATTAAAAAAAAATTTGCCTTAAGCTTATTCAGTTCAAATTAGAATAACACCAGATCATTTTATATTATCAAAAATAATTTTGTTTAATGATAATTTTCATGAATTTTGCCATGATTTTCGAACTGCTATTATCAAACACAAAAATTGTTCGTAAAAAAAACAATCAAGGTTTGCTACTCTGATTTAAACTGAATAAGGTTCAGGTAACAAAATGTTCAACCTTTTAAATCTCAATTTTAATCTATCCGAATGAAAAAATGTAATTTTTTCTTCAATAGAAAAATAATTCCTGTATTCAGCATGAATCTTTGTCATTATTTTCAATTCTGTATGCTTTCTTGTTACATTGAACACTACACAAAAATAATTTGGATACAATTTTTGAACCTACGAAAAAAGTTTCAAAAGTTTTATAAACTTCCTGGCACGATTACAATTTTTTTATAAGAAAATTGGTCTAAATTAAAGTATAACATATCATTATTTTCGAACGATACAATTATCAAATATTTAAAAATGAAAAAAAATGCTATGCTTCGATGCATGCCTACAATTCAAAGTTGTTTAGCATTGAACAATTCCAGTTTGATATTATTTAATGTTCATAGTTTCGAGCTGAAAGCTAACGAAAAGGTTTTTTTTATTCATTTTTTTTTAACTTTTGAATTATCAGTTTCGAACAGTTTTAAAAGGAGAAGTTCATAAATCTTTTTTTATAATTGAAATCATTCTCACTTTTTTACATAATAAACTAAGAAGTTTCAGCACTTCAATCCTTCAAATTAAAAAATTGTATTAGATTTTAGCCATTTAATTATTTTACTGAAACTAATATTAGAATTCAAAAATGTGAAAGGCTTCTTCTTTATGCCGAGTATTTCAAATAATACAAAAAACCTATTGTCTTATTTTTGTACAATTTCAAAGATTTAAAATTGATTCCAAAGAATTTCTTGTAATTATTATAAAAAAAATTATTAACATAAAAATAATTATTATAAAAAAATTATTTAATTTAGAACATTCTTACTTTCACATCGTTCATATATTAAAGCTTTCTATTATATATAAATAAAATTGTGTTTCTAATTTTATAGGATTTATAGGTTAAACAGAAATTCAAAATAATATAATTTTAAGTATACTATTAAATTCAAATCATTAGCAAAAAAAATTATCGACGAAGTAAGTTTAGAAGCTTTAATTGTATGTATATTTAATCTCTCCCTTTTACGGGTTTGAGGGCCTCCGCTCCCTGTACATATATTTACTTTTCATCCTTAACCTAACTTAACCGCTGCTTATATTCCAATGTTTCGCCTTACTTAAAATAACAATAA
This sequence comes from Andricus curvator, assembly GCA_932195095.1. Taxonomy (NCBI): domain Eukaryota; kingdom Metazoa; phylum Arthropoda; class Insecta; order Hymenoptera; family Cynipidae; genus Andricus; species Andricus curvator. The sequence continues at coordinate 246,797 of CAKNYM010051958.1, forward strand.
TATTAATACTATTGGTTCTTAAACTTCTACAAATGAGCGATCTTCCAGGGATTCCGTTTTCTCTTACCATCAAATACATTTTCACCGATTTAAAAATTTTAAATTTTTGCTAGTTACTTTCCTTTAGACAGGATTACCCGTTTGGCTCTTCCCTGCTCCCTTGCTTTCTCTTACTTCTTCCAGTTTTTTCATCCACGTCACTCCCTGTCCATTACCATCCAAAATCCATCTTACACACTCATCCACACTCAACTGTCCATCTTCCTCTCCTGTACACCTCTCTAACACATGTGCCCATGACTCCATTTCGTATCCACATACTCTGCACAGATTATCCTCTTCATCCATCCAAGATCTACAGGATCTCACTCCTTCTCCCATTCTAAACCGTACCACTCTATTCTATTTGTCTTCCTTTTTTATTTTTTGCAAATATTCTGGTTCCGCTAACCCTTTGAGCATCATATACCATCTATTGTAGCTCGAATCCATAATCTTTATGCATCTGTCTTCTCCTTGTTTTACTAATAGCTCTAACTCTATGTTCTCCCACTTCACTACCCCTTCTTGTATATCACAAGCACTCCTCATTTTTTTCCTTTCTTCCTCCCATTTCGAATTTCCCAAATTGCCTCTCGTCTCCTTGTTCCGAACTTCATCCAAGCACACTTGGGCTATTCTGCTCCCTTCTCCCCTTTTCAGCTTCTCTTCGAACTTCCAGGCTCTCTTAATTTGTCTAGTTACCATTTTTTCCCTTCCTAGCTCTTCCCTTAACATGTATCCTGGGCAACTCCAACGAACCCCCATTACCCATCTCAGAAATCTCTCATGCATGCTGTCCACTTTCCTATATTCCTTCCATCCCCAGACCTCCACTCCATAACACAACACCGCCCAAACCAACGCATCAAAAATCCAAACCCACATTCTCCAATCGTCATTGAACCTTCTCTTTCCTATACCCCATACTTGGCCCATTACTTTACTCGCACATTCGATTCTTTTCCTCACCTGCACCTCATTTCCCCCTCCTGACTCAAACCAAAAACCTAAGTAACAGAACTCCTCCACACTTTCCACTGTTTATCCGTTCATCTTCCAAACGTAACCTATTTTGGTCTTTCTATTTCTGAAGCACATCACCTACGTTCACCGTCAGTTCTTTTGTTCCCACATACTCTTCGAAAATTCTTATCATTAGGTTCATCCCCATCTTATCTTCTGCTAATAGAACTACGTCGTCCGCGTATGCTAGAGAATATAGTTTGCTATTACCCAAAATCGTCCCCCCGTTCCCTTTCTACTTTAGCTTCTCCTCTAAGTCTGCCAGCAGCATATTAAATAGTAGCGGACTCAACGGGCACCCTTGCCTTAGACCTCTTCCTGTCCAGAAAACCTCCCCCTTTTTCCACCCTATCTTCACCCTAATCCTGGTTTCAGTAAAGGTTTCCTTTATCCTCTCCACCAACCCTTCCTCTATTGTCCTCTCTTTCATTGCCTGCCATAGCACTTTTCTATTCACTGAGTCAATAGCTGCTTTAAAATCTACGAACAAGGCGACTAATTTCCCTCTTTTTCTCCTTAAGTTTCTGTTAACCAAGTAGTTGAGTACGTAAATGTTATCTATTATCGCCATCCCTTTTCTAAATCCCGTCTGATTGTGTGGAATACTTTGTTTCGCTTCTATCTGTTTCTCTAACCTTTTTCTTAGAATTTCTGCTTATATTTTATAACCCACTGGCATGAGAGTGATCCCTCTGTACTCTTCTACCTTCTTACCCTCCCCTTTCTTGACAAGCGGTACCACCAGCCCTGTCATCCACTCCTCCGGCCACCCTTCCCCTTTCCAGACCTTGTTGCAGATCTTCCACATCCCTTCTCTAATCCCTTCTCCTCCATACTTTATTGCTTCGTTCTCCATACCATCCTCTCCTGTAGCCTTGTTTCTTTTCAGTCTATCTATCGCCTGATCCACTTCTTCTCTTGTTATTTCGTTCCCTTCCTCGATTTCTCCCTGGACTATCCTTCTATTTCCTCCTTTCATCCTATTTCGTTCTCCACCTAACAAACCCTTAAAATAATCGGTCCACTCGCCCATTTCTATTTCTTCATTCGCGCCCTTCCTACCTCCTCTTTCCCTATTTATCACATCCCGACATTACCTTCTTTGATCGCTTTTTCTATTTCTTCCTTGTATTTCTCCTTTCCCTTTCCCTTTTGCTTTTTCCTTTCCAGCATCCTTTCATGTTCTCTTTTTCTCCTGTTGTACTCCGCCTTCTCTATTTCTCCTTTCCTCCATTTTCTTACACACTCTTTCATTCTCTCTTTACTCTCCCTGCATTCCTCGTCCCAGCAGCCTCTCTTTCCCTCTTCTCTTCCTTCTTTTGTACCTACATCATCCCTTACCTTCTCAATCGACCCTTTCAACCTTTCAATTAACGAGTCTACTACCACCTCCTTTTCATACCTAACGTTCTGCTTTTCTATTTTTTTTTTAAACTCTTTTAATTCATCTACCCCCCAGACTCCCATTTTCGTGTTCCTTTCTCCCCCTCTTTCCTTTCTCCCTCTGCCGCGCTTGTGGACGCCACCTTTCCGTGTAGCTATTACTGGGAAGTGCTCAGACCCTATCTCATTCCCCACATTCATACTGCCTATCATATTCCTCATTCTTTGTTCCCCCAGAATATAGTCTACTACTGTTTCTCCCTTACCTATTAATGTGATCTCTCCTTTTTCATCTCCTTTCATGTTGCCATTACAAATAAACCATCCTGTTTCTCCTATTACGTCTAGTAACCTCCTCCCCTCCCGGTCTATCTCCCTATGTTTGGAGCTCCTTATGTAGGTTTCCTTCTCTTCATCCCAAGTCCCTCCCCCTTGCTCACCAGTCCAGGCATTCAAGTCACCTCCTATCAAAACCAACTCTTCCTTCTTTTACTCCATCTATCTCCTTATTACTCTCCAACCTTCCTCTTCCCCTGTCCTTCTATATACACAAACCACCGCTATTTTGACTTTTCCAATTATTATCCTTCTTACCATTGTTCCATCCTTTTCCTCCCTGTCCTCCTCTATTCTCCCTTTTATTGCCAATTCTTTTCGAAATGTATAATTAATATTCAAATTTACATAATTATTTAAAAATTAAAAACACTTTTTTTTATCTATTTACAAAATTTAAATTTTTATCACCAAAAAAATACCGACAAAATGAACTTAAAATTTAAGGATTTTAAATTAGATCAAAATCAAATTCAAAATCCTATTTCACGTCCAATACTCAAGTGAATGTATAGAATTACTGAAAATAAAAACAAGAATCCAACGACCAAATTTGGACAACCACCATAAAATGCTCCTATTGTAATTAAAAAAAAAACTTTTTCTTAAAAAAAAAAATGAATTTTTTTTTGTCCTTTGGACAAAAATAAAAACGAGGAAAGAAAAATGAGGAGGCAACCAACCAAATCCCCTTCCTTCTTTTTTTTATTTCTTTCGTCTTTTCTATTTTTATTATTATCAAATCACAATACTAGAACATTCATAATATTTGCCAAAGTTTCGGTGCTTTTATTTCCTCTTTTTTATTTTTGTAAAAAAAAAAATCTTTTTTTTTTAAGAAAAAGTTTTTTTTTTTAAATTGCAATAGGAGAATTTTATGGCGGTTGTCCAAATTACTATCTACAGTATCTAGAGTATCTACACTCGCATAAATAAAATTGATTATTTTTGCCAATGTTTTGAATTTTTTAAATATTATTGAATCTCAAAATGAAATAATGAAAAAAACAAAGTTATCACTGCGAACCAACTTCATGCTGCGAACAGAACCAACTTCATACTGCGTACACTTTTTCATCATTATATGCCACGAAGGAATAATAAGGAGACTGCACTGCCATGGAAAACTTTTTCGAATCTGATAGGAACAACGGCACCGTAAGTGTCAGGCCTGTACGTAGTAATCATTCTTTATTTAGTGCGCAAGTGCCACGTGTCCTCTTCTCACGCACAGTAAAAGTGCGAGTCAGACAGCTTTTTAAAATAAAGTACGTTTAACAGGTTATGCGGGTTTGTTTTCTTTTGCTACCGGCAAAAGTTTTTTGAGCTGTCAATTTAAATGAGTGTGTGAAAGGTGTAAACTATAATAATTAATACTTTTGGTTAAGTTGATACATAATTAAGTCAAGTGTGTTTTGTAAGATTTCGGTAATCAAAGAAGTTCGTTATGAAAGTGGTAAGTATAGATTGCAATTCCAATTTCAAGATTTCATGTTCATACGATTACATTTAATTCTATACATACCACTTTCATAATTCACTTCTATGATAACCACAATCTTATGTCATTCACTTAAATAAAAGTATTAATTATAGTATACATCACAAACATTCATTTTACTCGACAGCTCGAAAAAATTTTCCTGTAGCAAAAGAAAACAAACTGGCATAACCTGATAAACATAGTTTATTTTCAAAAGCTGCTTCACTCGCACTTTTCTGTGCGTGAGAAGAGGACACGTGGCACTTGCGCACTAAGTGAAGAATGATAACTACTTACAGGCCTGGCACTTACGGTGCCGTTGCTCCTGCCAAATCGCATGTACGGAGATCGGTCTCCTTACTATTCTTTCGTGTTATATACATATAGTAATACTAATAATAATTTTTAAATTACACTAATGTTGCAGATAAGTGAAAAAATGGGTGGGCAAACTGCATAAATTTCTTTTTGCAATTATGTAAAGTAGAAAATAATTAGTTGCACCAGCAGATGTTGAAGCTTCTTTTCCTGGATTTTCCTCTGAATTTCTGGAATGTCGCATATCTCTTTCCATAATTCAGTCGTAATATTGCGGGTGCACGCGACGAGAGGTCGACGAAAGCACGAGTCCACAAATACCGAGAGCAGAAGAGCGATCTAAGATCTAAGAGAAACAGAGTAAAACTTCCATTAAAATATTGTAATCAAGCTGACAACCTCCGGCGGTTCAGAAAAAAAATCTACTAAAAATGGAAAAACTCTCTTCCACTTTTCTCTTTTTTCCTTCCTTAATAACACCTTCTACCATTTTCCAAAAGGAAAAGAAAAAGTATCTACATTCAATCACCCAAAAATCACAAACTTTGATGCAGCTTGGTCATTTGAAAAAAAATATATTTTCGCTGTTTGCAATAGTTTGTGGTTTTTTTCTTCATTTACCCACACTATGAAGTCAGGGATAATTTAGAAAATTTCTGCTTTTTTGGACAATTTTCTGAATATTGAAAAGACTTTAACATTTGGGTCGTTTTGTGACGGAATACGAATGAGGTTTTTTGAGTATAAAAAACCACCCAAAAATTGCGAACTTTGATGTTGTTTCGTCTTTTTTTAAGGATTTTTTTGTCTTTTTGAATAGGGGGTGGTTTTCAAGGGAGTTTCGAGAATTCTTACCCCCAATATTATTCGGAAGTTTTTGGGTGATTCAATCCAATTCATTTAGATTATTACAATTTCACAAATAGGAAAAAGAAATAATCCAAAAATATTTCATATATATTTCTAAAATTGCTATATTTAGTGCAAACTTATTACAAACAAAATTTTTTAATAAAAAGATTTCTTTCAAGAAATTGAGTTAAAAATATTCAGACTCAATTAAAAGAAATCAGAAAATATTCATGAACAAAAACCCTACAAATTGGAACGAATCTTTTGTTTAGTGTCTCTATTTAATAATTTTAAAATTAAGATAGAACAGAAATCCATTTTATCATGAATAATTTTATGCAAAATGAGCATGAAAAAGATTCAAAATTAAAAAATTACCCAGATACTTATCAAAAATAAGTTGTTATGCCCTCGTTGCCTATAAACAAAGGTATTCTGAGGAAGATGCCATATACACAAGATGTGAGCATAATTTTTTCTTATGTGCCAATGAGTACTTTGTTATAATCTTATACTGGATTTTCTATCTAAAAATTTTTTTACTTATGTCTTTTATTTTCAGATCACATTGGATATCTTATTTTTGTATTCATTTCTGAATAACTTATAATGATTTTTAGAACGTTTTCTTATATTTTGTGTTTCTCTCAATTCTATAAGAAAAATTTTTGGTAACATGTGCATTTTATGATTTTTGGGTTAATCTCGAGAGGACCGCTTGAAAACTATGTCACTTGTCCGAAAAGCTATAAAAATAAAAAGGGTCTTTTCTTCTTTTCTCTCTCTCTCTCTCTCTCTCTTTCTCTTAAAAAATGGGAGGAAACGATCTCTAAAATATTTTCATGCTTTGAGAGTTTTCGAGTTGAAAAATAAATTTAGTTTGCCTCGGTTCTTTGAATCTTCACCACGTAATTTTTCGTAGCGATATTTTCATTTAAAATAGTTGTTTCTTTTCAATATAAATTTAAAACAAAAAGTTCCGCAATTTTTCGTTACTGTTTTCTTTCAAAAAATTTTTTTAATCAGTATCGGGGTTAATAATATTCAGGTCATAATAATCATCTTTCTTCTTTTTAATTTAAAATATTCTTTGAATTTTAAATTCTTTTCTAATTCTTATTATGAATAATAATGTTTGTATACCTTTGTCAATTTTTCACTAATGAATACAAAATTTGGATTAATTAATCCTTTTTTTTAAAGAAAAGTGATTAGTGTTGTGTTTGTATATGTGTATGTGAGTGTACATATATATATATATATATATATATATATATATATATATATATATTATTTTTATCGGCAGGTATTATGTTTCTGATTTTTCCAAATTGGCATAATAATATATTTTTGTCATACCTTGTAGTTTCCTATAAATAATCCCTGATGAGGGAGTTTAAATTGACTCCGAAACATGTTGGTTCCTTGGTAGTATAAAAAAGACGGATAAAAGAAAAAGTGAGAGGTTGGTATTTTTGGTTGACTTTTTCTCCTTTTCTCCCTCTTTTTTCAATTGGTTATTTTTGTCTCTAATGAGCCGAAAAGTGAGGTGATCTAGAAGTCTATTTTTTAATTTTGAATCTTTTTCATGCTCATTTTGCATAAAATTATTCATGATAAAATGGATTTCTGTTCTATCTTAATTTTAAAATTATTCGGAAGATTATTGAAGAGTTTTTCAAGATATGTCAGGGAAAATCTACCATCTTCAAACTTTCTTTGGTGGTTTTCTGATTTTTCATAAATTGTTCATCACTAGGGTTGGTTTTCAGAGGGTTTGCGGATTTTGTTTACAGACAAAATCCATTGACAAAGAAAATTTTTAAGCATGAAATATCTTCGAAAAAATAGACATTTTGCTGCCTTGAGGTTTATTTTAGATTTAGGTCATTTTCAATAAAGGGTTGATTTTTAGGGATTTAGTCGTGTTTAGACCCCTATTGAAAAAAAACTGCCAAAAAATCTATAAAAAACGACCCTTATTCGGAAAATTATTGAAGAGATTCTTTTTCAGGCGATGAAATCAGAGAAAATCTACCACCCTTAAGCTGTCTTTATTTATTTTTAATTCAATTTATTTTATTTATTAATGTAAACTTTTATTATTCATTTTCAGTTAAAATAATTAATTTTCAATCAAGGAAAAGGACATTTTCAACAAAATAGTTAAATTTTCAAATAAACTAATAAATGCTCGAAAAAAATGAATTCTCAACGAAAAGTGTAATAGTTGATATGTGCACCAAAAAATATTTTAATTTTCAATAAAAAAAACTGCCAAACCAAAAAATACGAATTTTCGACAAAAGAGTTGAATTTTAAACCATAAGGATTGTTCAATCAACAAAGAAAAAAAATCTTATCCAAAATGTTGTGTTTTCAAATCATTAAGACGAATTAAAAAAAAAGATTTGAAATGACAACACAAAAATATGCATTTTCTATCAAAACAATTGAATTTTTTACTAAAAAAAGACAAGTTTTCAATAAGAGAATTCTCAACTGGAAAAGATAAATTTTATAACAAAAATGGAATAGCTACATTTTTAGTAAAAAAAAGAATTTTCAGCAAAATTTGTTAGATTTTTAACGAAAGAAATGAACTCTCAACTAAAATGATACATCTACAATCGAAAAAATAAATATGCAATCAAATAGTTTAATTTTCAACCCAGTAGATGAATTTTCGACCAAAAAAAGACAAATTTTCATGAAAATAGATGAATTTTCAACCAAAAAATTAAACGTCTATACAAAAATTGTCGACGAAAAATGAAACAATTGAATTTAAGTTTGAAAAAGAATTAAATTTCGATAAAAAAAAACTAATTTTCAACCGAAGAAATAAAATTTCAACCAAAAGATTAATTTCCAACTAAGCAAGATAAATTAAAAAAACACCTAACTTTTCAAGTAAAAAGGTAAATTTTCCGGAAAAAAGTTTAATTTTCTGCCAAGAAAAGACCAATTTTTATCAAAGCAAAGAAAATAATTTTTCAATGATATAATTAAATTTTTAATTAAAAAACTAATTTTCAACCAAAGAAATGAAATTTCAACCAAAAGATTAATTTTCTGCCAGGAAAGAATAATTTTTAACCAAGTACATGAATTTTCAACCAAAAATTTCATTTTTTAATCGAATTTTCAACCTAATAGTTGAATTTTCAAGCAAAAAGTGAATTAGTCACCAAGAATATTAACATTCTACCATAAAATATAAAGCTTGAATTTCAACAAAATACATAAATTTTCAAACAAATAGCTAAATTTTTAACTGAAGAAGATTGATGGTCAACCAAATATTAAATAGTTGAGCTTTCAGTTAAAAAAAAATAATCTTCAATAAAAAATAAAATTTCAGGCCAACGAAATGAATTTTGAACCTGAAAGATTAATGTTTTTTACCAAAAAGAGATTAATTTTCAACAAAATACATGAACTTTAAACCAAAAACGTAAATTAGTCACCAGGAAGATTAATTTCCTGCCGTTCTGAAACGATTCAAAAATAATAAAAACTTATAAGATATTCAGGGAATTTTGTAAAGTTTCAAAAAAATAAAAAAAATTCTTTAGGCTCCTAGAAAAAATGAAAATGATTTTATATTTTGAAAAATTGAATTTAAGAGAATATTTAAAAAGATTTGAAAATATTTGAACAGATTTCTGAAATTGTCAAAGAAGAATCTGAAAGATTTCAAGACAATTTTTTTAATTTTTCTGAATTGAAAAAAAATTCATGACAAATTTGAATAATTTCAAAATATTAGAAGGTTTAATAACTTTGAAAGGATTAAAAAAGAAGTTTCTTAAGATTTATGGGGAAATTTGTTATGATTTTTTTATTTTAAAAAATGAACTTTAAGAGAAAATTAAAAAAGGTTTCAAAAGCTTTCCTTAAATTGTGAGAAAAAATGTAGAAGATTTTAAAGAAAAATGTTTCAATTTGTTAAGATTAAAAAATAAAAAAAAAAAAAAAAAATCGAGTAAATTCAAGAAGTATTGAGAAGATTTCAAGAGATTGAAAAATAATTTTTGAACTGTGAAAGATTTTTAAGAATGCAGATTTTTCAAAGATTTCAAACGAAAACTTGAGAAGTTTTGAAAGAATTTTGAAAGGTTTTAAGTGAATAAAACAAATTTTCTTAAAATTCATAGGAAAATTTGTAAGATTTTAAGGCAATGTTTTACATTTAAAACGATTTTTCAAAATTTCAAGAAAAATTCGAGTGAGCTGGAAATATTTTTCAGGAATTTGAGAGATTTTTAATGGATTAAAAATATTTTAAAACTTGGAAGCATCTCTAAAAATTTATCAAATATTATTTATTTCTTCCAAACTTCAGTATTAATCCTTCATTACTAGGGGTGGTTTTTAAACGTTTTTAAGGGTTTCTCACGAACAATATTTTTTGAAAAACGATTAAAATATCTGCAAATTTGATGCTCCGTGGTTGTTTTTTTTTGTTTTTGGTAATTTCCAATAGATGGTGGTTTTAGGGTGTTTTCTGGGATTTTTTACCCAGAAATTTTTTTTAAGCTTAACAAAGACATTTTTGGGATATGAAATTAGTCAAAACCTTATGCCTTTTTTTACTTTTTTTTTTATTATCGAAAAATCGTCTATAATTGGGGGTGAGTTCCACGAATATTCCTACCATTGCCCCTTTCTCCCTTTCACCCTTCTAATCCTCTTATTTACTAAATAATTCAGAACATATTCATTGTCCCTCACCCCCATCCCTTTTCTAAACCCTGTCTGATTCGGTGGCTCTATCTTCTTCTCCACAACTTCTTTTTTTAACCTCTCCGATAAAACAATCACATATACTTTATACAGTGTTGGCATTAGTGTCACTCCTCTATAATTTCTAACCTCCTCTCCTTTGCCTTTCTTCATTATTGGTATCACTACTCCTTCTTTCCATAACTCTGGCCACCCCTCTCCTCTCCATACTCTATTGCACATTATCCATGCCCATTCCTTTAATTCTGTCCCCCCATATTTCCATACTTCACTTGGAATCTCATCTATACCAGGTGCCTTTCCATCTTTCACCATCCCTAATACCTTGTCTATTTCTTCCCTTGTAATGTCCTCCTCCTCATCTGTTCCCCTACCATCTTTTCCTCCTTTCCTAACTTTCCTCTCTACTCCTCCTAGTAATTCCATAAAATATTTTTTCCATTCTACCATCTCAATATCCTGGTATACTCTTTTCCTTCTTCTTCTCTCTATATTTACCACCTTCCAAACCTCTTCTTCCGTCTCAGCCTTCTCCGCTTCTTCTTCAAACCTTTTATTTTCCTCCTCTTTTTTCTGATCACACAACTCAGTATACTCCTTCTTTTTTCTCCTATATTCTTCGGCACTACTCGTCCCTTTTCTCCATTTTCTTAATTCCCTTTTCACTTCCTTCTTCTTCTGTTTACAATTCTCATCCCATCCACTTCTATCCCCTACTTCACTAAATTCTTTTTTGCTTGTGCACTCTAATACTCCTTTTGTTTCTCCTATAATTATTTCCATTTCCTCGTTTACATTTCCTTCCCCCATTTTGATATTCCTGACATTTTCTTTAAACTGTTCTTTACCTTCCATTGACCAACCCTCTCTTCCTGCTCTTTTTACTTTTGCTTCCTTTTTAGCCTTATTGATATTACTCATTTCTCCCTCTACTGTCACTTTTAAGGGAGAGTGATCCGAATCTACATAATTCCCTACCTCTAGTTTCTTAACCTTCTCTCTTACCGCGTCGTTTACTACCACATAATCAATTAGCGTTCCCGTCTTTCCTCCTCAACGTGTATATTCACCTTCCTCATCCCCCTCTACACTTCCGTTTAGGATAAACCATCCCATCTCCCCTAGGCTCTTTAACAATTTCTTTCCCTCCCCATTTAGTACCTTGTCCTTGGATTTTCTTCCTCGCTCTCCATCCCATTCCCTTCCTCCTCTATCTCCTGTTCTCGCATTAAAGTCTCCTCCTATTATAAGCCTACTCTCTTGTTTATTATCTGCCATCAGTTCCCTCATCTCCTCTGCTTTTTCCTGCATATCACCGTTCACATAAACCCCCACTATCTTCCACTTCTCTCCTCCCATATTTATCTCTTCTAATATTAATCCTTCTTTATGTCCTATCAACTCTTTTTTATCCTTCTCTGTTATACATTCGTTCCTTACTCCCATCACCATTCCTCCCATTGCTCTGCCTTTTTTATTCTTCCTCTTTGCATTTTGAACCTGCCATTTGAAACCTCTTGGTAATCTTCCCCTTACTCTTTCCCATCCCTTTTCATCTATCCACGTCTCCATCATTACTACTACATCTCATTTGTTAAATTTTTCATAAAGCCCCTATCCTTTCTTTCTAAGCTAGAGGTATAGAAGACGGGATTGCACTCAACTATGAAGAAGTGGAAGAAAAGGATAGGGAAAGACAATTAAGAGAAAGATGGAGGATGATTGAGGAATCAAAATATAATAAATGGTATAAGGTGATAAAAAAGGAAGGAGTACCAAAGTATTTAGAAGAGGGATGGGGAGAGAAAAGATGGACCAGAATAGCAAGATTTAGATTGGAAAACGAGGTGAGGGTAGGTATGTATTGGGAAAAGAAAGAGAACAGGGAGTGCAGAATCTGTGATTGGGAAGAAGAAACATGGGAGCATGTATGGGAAGGATGTAGGAGAGGAATGGAAGATAACGGAAGCTGGCAAGAGAGTGTGGTAAAGATTCTAGGGGAGGATGGTTTTGGGGAAGAGTGGATGAAGCAGTTAGAGGGTGCTAGGGGAGCAAATGAGAAAGAGTGAAAGAATGGATGCAAAAAAATGGCAAAATGGAGTTACAAGAGAAGTGAACCCGAGTCTAAATATAGGCCCTACTTTGACGCTCTAAGTGGGAGTGTTGCCTCTACTTTGAAGCTGCTTATTCTACTAGCTCCTACTTAGCCGCTCCTAAATATATTTTCATTCTATTTTGCTTCTATATAGGTTTCAGCCCCTACATTGAAGATCTTGCCTCTGCGTTCTTGAGTTTTATTAACATCTCCTTTAAACCTCCATAATCTTCACAGAATTTTTAAGTTCTCTTTTAACGCTCTGTAACTTCTTGTATATTTTCAACTCCTCTTCAGACACTTTTTAATCTCTGAATTTCAAAAATGATTTTTTTACCTCCTCTATAAACACTTCGTAATCTCTGAATTGTAAAAATTCATAGTAAAATAATTTATTAGTTTATTAAAAATTGAATAATTAGGAATAGGAGTTTGAACAATATTTTCAAAAGATTTTTTATGTTTGAAAACATTACTTTGTATACATATTACTACATAATTAGTCACTTATTTTTTGTGCAAAACCCTCAAAAGATAATTTTATTTCTATTAACTTCCATTACTTATTCACAACATTTACAGAATTTGTTGAAAATAATTAATAATGTTTTCATTTCAATAGCACAATAAATAATATTGTCAATATTTAAATTTTTACAACGTATTTCATTGAATTTTTTTTTAATATCCCGACATTAACATTTTTTTAATCGCATTTATTTTCAAAATTGTATCCTTTTATGTAATTTATTTTTCCTCATTCGATGCTAAAACTATTTAACTTTATTCATCAGGCGCCCGAATCCATTTCAAACCAGGCAGGGTTCTACATTTGAAATCGCAGAATCTCTCGGGACGAAATATGTTGTTTTTCAGAGGAAATTAGGCGATACGTATTATTCCGATTTGCAAAATCTTTAACACACCTTTAAATTTTTTACCAATTTTTTTTAACTTTCACTTTGATAATGAAGTTAACTTGTAAGTTTGATGCTTGCTAAATAAGTTATGTAGCCAGGAGAATTTTTTTTTACAATCGAATTTTCTACTTTTCCTTGAAAACAATCACAGATACCAAAAAATTTTAAGATAAAAGTTTTCACGCCTAAACAAATTCTATGAAAAATGTTTCTTGTTTTTTTGTGATATCTTTCACAGTTTACGAGAAAAATTCAAAAATCACATTTCAAGAAAAAGAATTCTCCCGGCCTCAAAAATGGTTTAGCTGGCATGATGCTGCTAAGATGCCTTTCCTCCATGAGTAGCAACTTTACCATTTTTTGGAGGAATAAAAAAGTTGTGTTTTTCCAGAAAATGTATTTTTTTCATGTTTTCAAAAAAGAAACAAATAAAAATATTTTTTTGGATATAAAAATTCGAAAATTGACGTGCGTTTTTCTTCCACAGAATAGGTGAATACAAAATTTGCCCCTGTTGGCAAGAAGGATTTGATTGCAAACAAAAGAAAATATTCAAACCAGAGCAAAGATTTGAAAAATAGTTCTAAAGAACCCAGATGTAAAAAAACCTCGAAAGAAGGTATCAGGAACGCGAAAAGAAGCGTCAAAAGAAAAAGATAAAAATATTTTATATTGAGTTTTTTCTGTTCCACAACTAAATCAACTCCAAATCAATTACCTTAGATTCTGAGAAAGCAGATTTTCCTTTCACGTGTATCATCGAAAAATGAACCTTCATAATGAATATCGATTTAAAAAATATGTAAAAATATGCGATGTTCTTAAGCCGTCATGGACAAAAATTAACATAATATTAATTTACGATTCTATTAAAGTTTACTATACGTTACTAAAACAAAAAAAAATTAAATAAGGCAATGGCACCAATTTTCTGATGTTGAAATTCTTTCAACTTGCACTATTCTGTTATCTAGATTTCATTCTTATTCTATAATTTTTATTAAGAATGAAACACAGTAGCATTTTAAGTTGACGGGGCCTTCACCCTACTTAATTTTGTTACTTAGTATTATTCTAGTAATAATTATTTTCTTAAGATTATTATAAATTCATTATTTTCAAAAAATATAAAAATGTATAAACGTATTCTACGTATGTGTGATTGAACAATGAAAATAATGAATAATTTCATATTTATATAGATTACGAAGGCGAAAAACCAATATTAGTACAAGTGGAATCACAAAAAAAGGAAAACGAGCTGGCTAATCGAACTTATGATGTTCTATAATATGTGTACTTCGATATTTATATCTTAATATGTTTTACTTCATCATAGAACTTCGTTCGTTTTTAAAACACACTTTAACTGGTTTTTAATGGTTTAATATTTTGTGATATTAATAATTCCGGCGTTTTTTTTTAAAAGCTTCTAATAATAAAATTATAAGGAAAAAAGGATTTATAACTTATCAGCGAAAGGAATATAAAAGTGCACGAAAAAAATATTAATTGACGAAAGATTAACAAAAGTTGAGTGAAATGAGGACACTGTGACATTATGTACATATTTTAGAACATTTTGCATCTTCATTTAACAACAAATAGCAATTTTCATTTCAAGTTGCATAAAACTTAGGATTTGTTGACGAATAAAAAAAATAAAAAAATTATTTTGTATATTCATTTATTCAATAAAAGATATACGTTGTTTTCAACGCTTAATAAGAAATTGTTTTTGAATTATACCATTAAGCCATTTCCCTTTCGGGGTAGGCGTGACTTTCTCGGTTGGAAAATAGTATTAGGTATATGGGTGCATTGGTATAGAGTATATAGGTATGAGTTAGATAGGTATATAGGTGTAAAGTAGATAGGTATATAGGTGTTAGGTATATATGTTTTAGATTGATCTGGAATTCTCGTGTCATTTATTCAAATGACAAGTTTATTCCGCAACACTGCTCCGACACAGGTTGCTGATCAATCTCTCTAGCGATCACCCCAAGTGAAGAGCCTCACAAAATTGTTATGTATGGTTCCCCACTTGGGCCCATTAGAATCCAAGGTCTTTGTTTCAGGCTTCATTCATTCTATTGTCACTCTGTTTACAAACAATTTGTCGCCACACTTTTCTGTCCTGGCATACTACTCTAGCTTCCTTCACGTCCATGCATTTTTTCATGCAAGCTCTTGTGTTTCTATGGCTTCTTACGTCTCTTTAGATTAATGTCTCGTTTACCGATTCTAACCATTCTTTCGGCGGTCTACCTCTAGGCATTCTGCCATTTACTTTACCTTTGTACACTTGTTTGGTCAGTTGCTCATCTTTCATTCTTTCAAGATGACCGAACCATCTTAACTGATTTCTTTCCCATGTGTCAACTATTGTCTCTTTTGCACCACATTCTTTGAGGATTGTCTCGTTTCGGACTTTATCCATCAGTGTTTTCCCGCATATTATGCGCAGAGGTCTCATGCCGATCGCGTTAATTTTACTCCTGTCCTTTTCTTGACATGTCCATGTTTCGCTACCGTATAGTACAGTCGGTACGAATATAGAATTATGTATGGTCATTTTAGCTTTTTTACATTCTCATTCTAATGAGAAGGTATTTGTTTTATGTAAAATTTGACATAGTCGGTTTTCATCAAATCTCCACGTTTTGAGACCCCCTGAGCTAGAAAAAACGATTTTTACCAAGGTGTCTGTCTGTCTGTAGTCTGTCTGTCTGTCTGTAGCCACGATAACTTTCGAAAAAATGATCAGATTTGATTGAGCTTTGGCACACTTTTTTATGGCCGAAAAATAGAGAACGAGTTCGTTAACCAGCTATTTTGGATGAAAATCCAAAAAGTGAGCACATTTTGAAAATTTTTGAGACCACTTTTTTTGAAGATTTGAAAATTCTATGTACGGTTATTATTAGTACGCAAAATGACGAACAAAATATTCTCATGACTTTTCGTGATAAAAAAAAAATTA
Organism: Andricus curvator; assembly: GCA_932195095.1. NCBI lineage: Eukaryota > Metazoa > Arthropoda > Insecta > Hymenoptera > Cynipidae > Andricus > Andricus curvator. The sequence goes on from CAKNYM010051958.1 coordinate 262,984, forward strand.
CTGGAGTTATAGCATTTTCAAAATTCCAAAAAACAAACGAAAATGAACATTTGAAGCCGAAAAACGCACGATATGAAAAAAAGTCAAGAAAAGAAAAACGTTGATTTCTGAACACCCTATAATATTTTCATGACAACTTTTTGAATTTTTTGAAAAATAAAAAATTCAAATTTTGATCGCACAAAAAAATAATGAAAAATCAAAAAAATTCAATTTTGCTGTGAAACTATGCAAGATACCAGAAAAGATCATCTTACCGAAATTGTGCACCTAAAAAAGACCTACAAATTTCTTATCATTCACTTTTTGATATGACGCGCAGTTTTTGTTTTATTCGTAAAAAACAGCATTGAAAATAGAAAAATCAAATTTTCAGACGAATATTACCAGCTACGAAAAAATGACCAAAACAAAATTTGTTCATCCAAAGAAGAGGTACAAATTTATTGTGACTCATGTTTCGATAGGATGCGTGGTTTTTGTTTTATTCGTGAAAATAACATTGACAGTACAAAAAATCAAATTTTTGAAAAAACAATGCAAGGTACGAAAACATATAAATGAACAAAAATTGTGCATTCAAAAAAGACTTACAAACCCGTAATCAATTTTTGTGGTAAGAATATATTGAAAATGAAAAAATTAACTTTTTTGATAAACGGCACAAGCTAAAATAAAATGTTAACTAATAAAATTTGTCGCCTGAATTATATCATTACTTTTCATTTGAAATCAAATACAAATTTAGTAATTTGTATATGAAGAACATATAACACGAAACACAAAGTGCGCGTTCAGTGTATTTACCAAATCGCACGCCGTAAGTGCGCTCAAACTTTTTTGTTTCTATCATACGGTTCAAATGATTTTCAAATCAAATATCGAGCGCGAAGCGCGAGTTTCTGGATGAAAATGTGTTCCTTAAGGTCGATAGAACCTTGAGTAAATAAAGTTCCTTTTCAGTCTAAAATGAAAACGAATTTAACAATCACTTAATATGTAGAGGTTTTGATACTTTTATAATATTTGCAAACAAACTTTTTCTTTTCATCGAAGTTGAACACGAAGTTCAAAAATCTAGAGGAGCCGAGCGTAAAGCGCGATGCAAATACGCCCGAGCGCGTAGCGCGAGGTGAATACAGAATCGAGCGCGAAGCGCGAGATAAATATATGATCGAGCGCGAAGCGCGAGATCCAACAGTCGCGCGCCCTAGGCGCGCTCAAACTTGCGAGCGAAGCGCGCCATGAGAATGTGCCCGCGAAGCAGGCAGATTTTTTGATATGTTTTTATTTGTTAGGATGGACCCTGCTCTACCGATAACCTGTTTACCCTTATTTATGCACCTATCTAACTGCCCATCTATTTTTCCGTCGCTAGTGAATAGACTACCTAGGTATACGTACTTGTCAACTTGTTCTAATCTCTCATCATTTAGGACAATGTTGCACATTGTTTTCTCACTCTTTCCCTAAAACACCATGATTTTTGTTTTATTTACGTTAATCTTGAGTACCATGTCCTTCATGCTTGTATGAAGTGTATTTAACATTCTTTGCAAGTCCTCGACTCATTCTGCCATAACAATATTGTCATCTGCGAAAGCTAACCCACGTACC